>SNQJ01S0021218.1:26621-84797 GCA_010110895.2 Picea sitchensis | reverse complement strand
TTAAATATTATAAAGTTTTTAAAATATATATATATATATATAAAACAAGCTATTATAAACTCGTTTCCGCTATAAACTTTTTCGTGCCTTAAAACATAAAGCAAGTTGTTATAAACTTATTTCGACTTGTGGGAAAAAAATTAAACCCTTGATAAGAATCATGGGCAAGTATTTCATTTGTATTAAATGCATGATATTGTGTTTGCATTGCCAGGTGATTGCCTATAGGCTTGACCACGTGTGTTAACCAAAGGTGAAGCTATTGGGCATGTCCCATTAAATTTGAACGTACCATACAAAATTAGTAGAGGAGGTGTATTAATTATAGAAGTTCTATTTTAAACAAGGTTGTATGGCAGCTTATACCTGTTGCTATGCAGGTAGAATAAAATAAAACAATAGTTGTATTGAATCCACATGTATTAAGACAACTAAGAAAATCTTTACATAGTCTGCAATAAGACATGTATTTGAACAACTAATCACAATTTAGAAAAATGTTTTAAAATAATTAAAAAATCAAATTGTAATGTTATACCTTTAAAAATGCTCAAAACTATTTTGGTCAAACCCCAACTAATAGACGATCAATAGCATATCCAATAATATATACCACCACAAGTGGCAGGTATAATAACCAATATCCTTTCACATTATTTTGAATGATCTTAAAAAAACTCAATTTCATAAAACATTTAGATTATACATTGTAAAAAGCTCAAACTTATATTTAAGGTTAACACTCAAAATTTGTAATATAAAAATAAAACTTATATTTAAGTTTAACCCTTAAAAAAATTGTGAAAAAAAAAATACAAATGCCATCAACTTTAAATTGTACAAAATATTATATTATTTTATTTTAACTTTAACACTCAAATAATTGTGAAAGAAAAAGTACAATTGTCATCCATTTGAATTCTACCTACAAAATATTATTTTATTTTATTTAAATGTGTCTAGGAAAAAGGTACCCATTAAATGAGAACAACAAAAAAAAAGGCATATCCATGCCAAAAAAGAAAGAGTTATTTATTTAACAAGATGGGCCCCCATTTTTTGACAATATATATAAAAAAACAAGAAATATTTATTACAATTACATTGGAGGAAGTGAAGGCAGCATTAAGACTTCAAAGTTTTTGGCCAATAAGATATCACATAAATGAGATTTAAAATTTAAAATAAATAATTATTTTTAAAACTTTGAATAAAGGGGTGTATATTTTATGATCAACCATGAATTATTAGAAAGTCAAGCCTAACTCAAAGCTATATACCATACCTATCTGCATGTATAATAAGTGTAGTGTGAGGGTGATCAATAATCAGCCTCACACAAAATTTGAATTAAATTAAATTAATATAAGATTAAATGAATTTGTATTGGTTTATGTTTTAATTTTTATAATATTTAATATTATCTAAGAAGGAAATTGGTAGTAATAATGAAAGAACATATGATATTTTTATGTTTATGTTTTTGTTTTTTTAATATGACAAAAGTATCAAAACCAAATAAAAGAAATTATGTTTCAATGTTTTCAATCAATACAATAATAAATAAATAATTTCATAATACAAATTAAATTATTATTTTTAAAATTTAATGTTAAACTTTGTAAATAAATATAGAAATTTCTCACTTAAAAGTCAAAAACTTTTTCAACTAATTGAAAATCAAAAACTTTTGACTAAAAATAATTACACTATAGCATAAAAATAGGTATTAAAAAAACTATTACATGTATAAAGAAAAACTCCAAACCCTATTTCTAACAAACCTTATGTACTAATCCTTCTGCCAAAGGGCCCTTCATCCCATCTGATGATGTCCATCATTTTAAAATTTGAAATGTGAACTGAGAGGGCGTGCTTCATTTGATAAAAAGGTGCATCGAGCAAACGGAGATTTATATGGCAGATCTCTCCTTCACTATTCATCGTGACGTTTGCAGGTTGACAGCAGTCTCCAAACTCTTCATATCTGCGTCGTGGGACAATTCCTGCCCGAAACAAACCGATCAGATATTGACAGTGATCAAATTTGAAGGGTATCTAGTTCAATGAGAAGAAGGGTACATATTCATACTCATGTATTATCTTCACTATGAAAAGTTTTTAAAAGAAATTATTTTTCAATTGAAAATAATAAATTAAATACACACTTCATAAAAATATATGTGTTAAGTAAAATATTACATTTCCAATTAAATTTATTTTTAATAAAGAAAAAAACAAATCCAAAATTATAAGTCTTAAAAACCTCTATTTATAAAATATTACATTATATCAAAATCAAATAAATATTTAGTCAAATTTAATAATATAAATTCATGGAACAACATACTTTATAAATTGTATTAAATATTTTTAAAATAAAGATACATTTCTATTCCAAACACACTTATACTTATTTTACCTATCTTATTCCATCTATCCCTTGCATAATATTATGTAATGAATCTTCAAAAATGTTGTTATTTATGCCTTGATATACAAATTTTCAGAATTGTAGATGACTACTCAATATGATATTTGAAAAAAAATTGATAAGAAAAAATAACTATTAACCTTTAGATACAAATATGAAATCAACATAAATACAATAATTTAATCTTAGCATATACATTTCACTAAAATAATTCCAAATGTTAACATGGATTATGATAAAAAATTAGAATTTATATTGCTATGTAATGTACTAAAAATAACCATCAAACTAACAACTTGAAACAAAAATAGCCATTTATATAAATGACTTGTAAAGAAAATTAAGACAACAACATTGCCCTATCAAGAGCCCACGACACTACTTTGCAAAAACTTAACCTAGTTGGTTAACATACTTGTTAGAGTTTACAATATTGCATAAACCATTGTAAATTTTGATTGATTTTAAAAATAAAAAACATATTTCCTTAGATTTTAAATATATCATTCAACATTAAACCTTCAAATAGAAGGACTAAAAAACCATCAAATGCTAGACTATGGAGCTTACAATGCAATAATTGGAAAACGGAAAATAATTGCTTGTTCACCCACCTTCATTAACCCACCTTATAAAAAGAAAAAGAAAAATAGGGAGGACATAATAAACAAGACTGGCTGTAGAGAAACAAGTCCCTGTCTTTAGGGAAATTGTGTCATTACTTGTAGCAAGATAACAATAGCATACCTTCAGTCTTGCTTGGATAATGAACCCATCACCAAGTCATTCTCGGATGTTTGGACACATTAGTTATCAGTTGTTAGTTATTAGTTTCATTGGTTAGCGTAAGATAACGACTTGTTGTTATCTTGTGATAACAATTATAAACCAAACACCCTAACATACCTTCAATCTCTCTTGGATAATGAACCCATCACCAAGTCATTCGACGCTTTCTACATCTATGGATCAAATTGTTTCTGTGGCTAGGTGAAATCCATTTCATGAAGTTTCTCTATGACAGAATGCCATATCTAAGTCCGCTAACTCCTTGTAAGGAACCCATGTTGTTGTTGTAAGGAACCCTTATTCTTCCCGTCTTAAGAGTTCTCCCCGGTTTCAAAAACCCTATCGAACAAAATAGGGGAGTGGTTAGCTCATAAATATAATACTCGCATATCTACGTTGAACTTGGATTTGACTGAGTTGACATGATTCTTTCACTTCTTATAATTCCCATGTTTGGTATCAGAAACACTCTTTGTTATAAGGTCGGATAGGTCACATCAGAGATATCCAACTGGATTTTATGATATAGTAACCAGGATTCCTCAATGTTTTCAATGTTGTTGGGAGGATTTTTAAATAATAATAAGCTATAACTAAATAATAAGATAAGTGATCTAGATGCAGTACTTGTTCAGGTAATTTGTTCGGAGATCAATAAGTTGGTTTAATAAAATGATGTGCTTTATTAATAATCATTTCGTTTAGTTGTCGCTTTAAAGATGTCTAAATTAAGTGAAAATAACCTCCTCTTCTCTGTGGTGGGGTAATGATGTCGAGGTGTCGAGATTGCAAGAAGTTTGATTTTATTTCTCTGTAGTGGGGTAATGATCTCAAGGTGTCGAGATTGCAAGAAGTTTTATTTTATTTGAGAACGGATGGTATGGAAATAAAATCTGTTCTTAATATACTCCGGCCATCTCAGAGCCTCTAAAAACATTGGAGTTTGTGTTTTTAAATATACGTTTGATCGCCCATGCCAAGTGTGTCCATGCCAAGTGTGTTCCATGCAACATCCCCACCAACACTAATAGAAAAAACTCGCCATGCTACGCTTACCCAAACCTATCGCCTCACCATATTCTTTTCTTTCTCAAAAACCAAGATCAGTCCAAAGTAAATTGATCTTATTTTTATGATCTGGACTCGCTTTCTGCATTTATTCATTCCAGAATGGATTTTGAAATGAGAGTAGGTCTGTTGTACTAGCTAGAAGATAGAGCATCTCTTGGTTTCAAGATTCCAGTAATGACAATGGTTTCTACACTTCACTTCATCCGCAACAACTTAGGCTTGTTGGACGTCACCTGCTAGCCATCATCAACTTGCATTGGCCTGATTCAGAGTACACCCATTGAAGTTGTCTGCATTATTTGGACCTTAGGAGAGACCAAAGGACCTGTATAATTTCTAGGGATGATTTGGACCTCACGAGAGACCAAAGGGCCTTCATAATTTTCAGGGACTGACTGCTGCACCGAACCTCCGGCCTCCTTGGTAGCCTTACACCAAGGATTCACAACGCAGAATTAAAGAAACTAGAAGCCATGGGGCTCACGAGGCACTCGTTGCAAGTAGCTAAATATTACTTAGTGTCATGCAAGTTTGCCTTGATAATACTGATAAAATATTGGCAATTCATCCTATTTCATAATCTCATGGATTCTACAGCAGTTGTGCCATACACTTTGATATACACACCATACTTATTTAATGCATACATACGTGTGTGATCAGAGTTGCTAGCACGTTCCCTCATGTATTCTTTTTCCCTGGTTGTACAGTCTCAGATTTTATCGGCGTTCTTTAAGGGCACACATTTTCTGAGACCATTTTAACATGTATATTTACATTTCTATCATCCTATGACTTATACATTGCTTGTAGTTTTCTCTTCTCTCTGTTTGGAGTTGTGTTTGTGTTTGGCTGTGTGATCAGGACTGAAAAATGACAAAGGAAAGAAGCAGTGCGGGCATCCTTTTTGCAGTGGCTCTACTGTTTGTGTTCGCCATTCAATGCAATTATGTTGAAGGGTGCATGTACACAGTTGGTGGCGTGCAGGGATGGGGACCCTTCTCCTACTCGAAGTGGCTCTCCACGGTTCGTTTTAGGGCCAAAGACATGCTGGGTAAGTGATTTAAGGGTTAATCTATTTTTGTAGGGTTTTTATGGATTTGATTTCAATTATAAGGAATTTCATGTCTTGAATTTTCTTGCGTCAAAGGTATTGAAATTGAAATGGCTTCATGCAGTCTTTAAGGTATTGAAATTGAAATGGCTTCATGCAGTCTTCAAATACGCACGCTCAGTTTGCAAAGTCGTTTCAGTGAATGTCAACAGCTTCAAAAGCTGTCAGGCAACAGGAAAGGTGCGTGGCACAGGAAATGACAGGGTTGTATTGAAGAGGGGTTGGAACTATTTCGCAGTGAAAGCATTCTAGTTGATTTTAAAACAAAAGGTATTGTTCTATTCCAAGCTGCCTCAGAATGAATTTAAGAATATTTTAGTAATTTACCATATAGCTAGCAGAATGTCTATTGAACCGATGAAGGCGGGATTCCCATTCTGTTGAAGCTAACAAGCATGTGCTAGAAAGTCTGAGAGAAATCCTAGAGGATACACCAGAAGTTCCATGTGCGAGCAAGTCTGGGAGGATACACAAGCAATTCCTAGAGAAATAACCTATGAATGGAGGCAAAACAAGCATGTTAGTACGTACCGGGTATCGACCAACAACAACATAGGCCTAGGTAACAAACAAGAACAACTTTACAGACATAAGGTCTTTGTCTATAAAGATATAAGACAAGAACAAATTTACAGACATAAGGTCTTTGTCTATAAAGACATAAGGTGTTTTTCTAAAGGATGGAGAAGCAACACATTTTCATGGTGGTGTTGGCTTGCATGTTGGTGTTGCAAATTGGTGTAGGTGGTGGCAGCTGCATATCAAGGCAGATCACCAAGGGACATGAAATATGTATTACAACAAACATTTAATTTAAACAAGTAATGCTATCCTCATTACTAGCATTACTTCGTTGGGAAAAAACACTAGCTGAATGTGTACGTGAAAAATAAAGATAGACTAAGATATTGTCTAGCTTTGCCTCAGGAAGAGGCCAAATAAGAGTGAAAACTCAAAACTTAGGAGAAAGTGAATGAAATTTCAACTTAAAGCATATGAATTGTATGAAACTTTGGGTTAAAATAGTGAGATGCCATTGGTTTTCATGCCAAATTAATAGGTAGACTAAAAATCAATTACTAATAGTCTCCAGCCTGAAGGGAAGGTACTAATAACATAAATTTAAAGAAAAATATTTAATTTATAGATAAATAATACTAAATAGTTGATGTCCCTGATGTGTAGGACACTTGGTGACAGAGTGTGTTGTTAAGGCATTCTGTGATGTTAAGTCACCGGTTCGAAACCCGCGGGGACAAAAAATTCATCCAGGTTAAGGGTTGGTGTGGCTCAGGTCAGGTGTTAAACCATCAGTAGCAAGCTGAGCATAATCTGAAGCTCTTCAAGATCCTCTATATGACCTATACTTCATTAAAATATGAAATACCCCATAACTTGTAAGAAAATAGAAGCTAACAAAACAAAATGAATGCAAAACCAAAAAAATTAAGGGTAAACCCCAAAACAAAAAAACAACTTTAGCAAAATAATTTTTTTGCAATTTAAAAAAAAAATTGGAAGCTTGTAGCACCTAGCACCTGATTTCTTCATATCTTAGAGCCAATTTTCCTTTGCAGAGGCTTACAGGGATTGAAATCACACTAATAAACACCAACACTAGTTTAAAAATTCTATCTGAGATGGAACATGAAAACAAATCAATGCCATCGAAATATTTTAACCACGTCAATACAATATTTTTTTTAAGTTCTTAGGGTTGAAAGGCGAGCCATAAAAATGAAGGATATTCTTGTATGTTATTCCCTCTCCCCACCCACCAACCATATGTGGAAGAATGAGTTTCAGTCAACCCTATACTTCCTTTCTTGAGTGGTGGTGCATCGGTTTTCAACTATTGGGTTGTCATTTCCATGCCCCCTGCTTTGCAACCAGTGTAATGTCCTCAATGGGAATGTGCAAGAAAAATAATGGTTTTTGTCAATTATGTAGTTCTAGTTGTGTACTTTCATCAAATAATTGCATTACATGTGTTTTTAAATTAATTAAGTATTTTTCACAAACAGTTTGCATGCATTACATATTACCAATCCAAGTAGACAAACAAAAGAAGTTACAACATTGGAATCCTTTATTAAGGATGGAGACAGGAAATACAACAACAAAAACAGAAGTCTAATAGTTGTTATAGCAGCTTCAAAAACACTACAAACTCAAAAAAAACTTGGAATGATGCCAAGATATCATGTAAACTACTCCAAGGCTCTCCCAACTCTATTGTGATATGTTGTAGCACTACAAATGGCCCTCCAACCCATTATAACCCTCATAGATCTTAATCATATGGCATGTCATAACCACATGCCCTCTTTAAGAGATCCTCGCTTGAAGAGGTTGTGAAATAAGTAGGGCCTCGCGGGTCCCCTGGCGTTCAACCAATGAGTCTACCTCCCGAAACCCTCTTAGAACAATTTTTCAGTATGCCAAGGTCCTTGCGAGACAAGGTTGGGCTCCTAATGGGGCCTCGCGAGATGATAGTCTTCAAAAGGAAAGGATTTCGTTGATAATATTCCCAAAACCCTCTTGTACCTGCAAAAACTGGGCTCGACCTCCTCCGACAAGTTTCGTACAATCTTCTGTGTGAATCGATATTCCAGCTTCATCTGAAACCAAACCCATAATTGAAGCACCTATGGAAATCCTAGATGGATTCCCCTCTTGTCTAGTTAGGGTGGATGTTTCACCACCGAAACTAAACTGAAATGGTGGAAGGTTTTTTTTAAACCCTAATGAAACAATGGCTCCAAGAGCACTTTCAAACTGAGAGATCAAATCATCATGTTAAAATGAGGCTCTACCCCTCCTTTTATCTCTTTTCCATGCCTTCTAGAATTCTCCCCTTTTTGACCAAATCAAATGTGACCCTTATCCCCATTTTACTTTTACTTTAAGATTAAAAGTCACTTTAATAATGGTTAAGTAACTTATTAATCTAAAATTTATTTATTTCTCTAATGTCACCTTAAAAACATAAAATCTCCTAACTAAGTGACATTAAATGACCCCTTTTGACTTCCCTTTTATTTACTAACAATCCATGGGAGTCATTTCTATTGCCAAATAGGGGAACCCAAAAATGGGGACATGACAAATCCTCCCTTCCCAAATATTGCTTGTCCTCAAACAATGCCATCATGCCAACAAACTGAACCAAATTGAAATTAATCATGATCCCTGGGTGCCAAACCCATATAAAATATGCAGAGCACATACTACCCACAATATTGTCCTAAAATGTGCTAACACCAGGGCCCCCTTGAAGGCCACCTATCAGTAGAGAAACTAGATACTATGAAAAAACAATAGACTATTCATAGATTGTCCCATCTAGGAAACCAATCCACTGTGCTATATGAATAGGATTATGAAAGTAACAACTTTCTCTCCCATCTGTAGCAGTTGTCAAACTATCAACCAATAAAATCATAGGGTCCCATGCTATCACAAAAAAGGACTCATCATGTTGTCACTATGCCTCTCTGATCATAAATATATGATCCTCATGTCTAAATTGTATCCCCCACACCTACATCCACGAGTTGTAATGCCTCAATAATCGTCCCTAATATCGAGGATCATATCCATCCAATGTATCTCAGTGAAATCAATTAAACTAACTCTAAGATCAATATCACAGAGAATTTTATGTGGTCACAAACTAATAGGGAATCAACAACACTTAAACTTCAATTGTCAATGGGAAAATCCCTAATACTCCAACATCCCCAGCCTGCTATAATCATCAAAGCAAAGTCTGGAAAATCTCCCAACATATCATCTACAAATTTCCTCCATGCAAACATAAGAACCCCATAGATGGTAAAGTCACCAGGATCCAAAACTAGCTTGTATGTCATGAAGCACCCTCTGCTCATAGTAATGGTATGTAAGGTGCTAATACAAAATCAACCTAACTAACCCTGATAAGCTAGGTAATCATAAGCTCCATAAACTCAGTCAAATCCTCAGAAGACCACTACCCCAAGAAACCACTCCTAAGACTCCCAAAAGTAAACTCTGGAAATTCAATACCAGTGATATCCTCTATAATAGTAGTTGGATTGTCAAACAATGTAATCCCAGGGTCCCAAACTAATCCCAGAAAGGTACCACCATGTTGACGTTGCACCACTATGATCATCACCATCGAACCAATGACCCTAGTCTACATCCTCCTCTCCTGGAACCCCAAGTTGATCTCCCTAGAGGGACTGAAACCATTATCTTGGATACTCCCCTATGAAGGTGTCTCAATGAAACCTAATTCTGCAAATATATGACCGGCCTCAAGTATGTCCTTCCATATAGAGTAAGTCTCGACCTCCCCTCTACTAACACCCCAAAAATAAAGAAAACCAATCACCATCATGGATCTTTCGATCATCATCCTGATCTAAATCAATCTATCACTCAGATGAATTCTTGGATCCCACCACCAAATTAGAAGTCCACCACTCCCAATACATGTTAGTTGTTGTTGTTCCATACTAGTAACCATCAGAGTCAAAATGAGACAAGTCTCTGGTATTCCATCATCTGGTGGAAACCAATCACTAGGAATCAACTCTATGCCTCCTAATATGTTCGAATCCTTCCAAACTATACCGGGTATTATACATCATTTTTTCACACCTAGCCAAGTGTCGCAAGTGTCTCATATCACTTTGTTAAGTGTCACGATTGTGACATCTCACCCTGTAAGTGTCACAACTACTTTGGATTATCCTCACTTAGTGTCATGGCCTAAATGTCATGCTTCTATAAGTATTACAACCTTGACACTGTGTACAAATCACATTTCATGATCCCTCATGAAGTTAGAGGAGCAAAACCATCATTTGGAGATCGAAAACCGACCTTTATCTTTGTCTTTCTAGACTTGTTTGAATAAGGAGTCTCCCCTCCCCACTCTGTCTAGGACACCATGTCTGCCTCTTGGGAGGAGCATCCTTCCAGATAAGTCAAAATCCCATGGATCTAGGGATTGTTTCGAGAAGGATCTAGGTGATTCTTGGGTTGGTCTTCTTGTTTCCAATCAAATTTGGTTCAACCATATTGAGAGAGGTCATAACCATAAGGATACCATGAATATTAAACAAATCTTACCTTATCCATCTTATCCTCAACTAAATTTCCTAATTACTTTAAGTGGTTAGACCTTCCTGATCCTTTATAACTAGGGCTATTCAGAGTGATAAGGGGGAGAATGAGAATATGATAACAATTTTTTGATCTTGAGAGTAAGGATATCAAGGTGAATCTCTTACTTATAAGGTGCGTATTTGAGGACTGGAGTTTTGTAGACTTGGATGGACTGCAACATAGATCAGGCTGTAAGTTTCATATTTCCAATTTAATGATAAATTGGCCTATTTATCATATCCACTTTGTTCAGCTCTTGGTTGGTGTATCCATCCTTGTTTTTTAGATAGGATTGTTGTTATCTAACATTGGATAAGAGTAGGAAGAGGAATTGATTATTTTTATAGGTTAAGTTCGCGGGAAAGCACTCAGATTTGCAGCTCAATTGCTAAAGGTTGTAGGGACAACCTAGAGATATAGGTACACAAATCCTTTATCCCTCTCCTTTTGACCTATAAGACAAGAACATATTACAAGTAGATTAAAATATAAAGAACTATTTGTTTTCACTGTCACAAGTGAAAGAAACCCAGTTGAGGGGCTTCCACTTGTCCGCAGGGGGGATTTTCTCACCACAGTTTTTGGCGATTATGTTGGGGAAAACACTTTGTTTTTATTGGTTTATAGTCTTCAAATCAATTAGTTTTTTGAGCTTTACTTTTGTCTCTTTTTTCCTCTTACACCTCTTTCTGAACCTAGCTATCCCATCTCCTTAATTCTACACTTTTCTAGGCAATTTTCTGGGTTTTTACACCCTACATTACCCACCAGAGCATCCCTATCTTAGAGGATGCCCCTTGTTGATCCAAGAGAATCCTCTAGTCAAGAAAAATGCTCAAAAATAAAAGTTCTTGGAATCAGACGGAACCAGTTCCATTGTGTCTGTCTCGTCGCGTTGATTCTGGCCATATATGTTTTTCCTCAAACAGACACCGTATGTGAAAGTTATCGTGACCAACGGGCTATAGGGGACGACATTCAACCATTGTCAACCACCTTAATAATTACTTTCTCGGTATTAGGTAAGGCCTGGTCAATTTTGTGCTTGGACAACGTGGCAGCCTTTCCTTGTCCGTTGTTGCTTCGCTAGACTACTACAAGGGGGCCCGGCCTGCAAACGTGGGAGAGGATCTGACGGGGAGAGTGGTGGCACCGACAATGTGAATATGAGATGAGGGGTGTTGAGGTGGAAGCACCAGGTGGTAGAGAAGTGGGGCTATGACACCGGATGAGAAGTTCCACAGCAATATGGATAGGAAACAGGTAGAAGTGGCATGGAGCACGGGGGTACAGGTGTTGGGAGATAAGAGGGGCGAAGGAAAAAGGGACATGACACCTGGAATGTGGAGGACAGGTGTGTGGTGGTGAAGGGTAGAAGGGAAGTGGGAGACATGATGAGGGAATAGGGGAGGCAGAGTGGGGGACACTTGTCACAAGGGGGAAAAGGTGGTAAGCGATTGAAGGGGACCCACACGGAGCCTCCCATATCGGACCCCCCCACCTTCATTAAAGGCAGAATGGAAAGGGGGGTTCGGAATTGGACCTCAGTTGTAGATCTAGGCACTTTAATCCTAGCCGTTCAGACTTGCGCGACACCATATTAGACCCCCCCCACCCCCCAATAAAGGCAGAACGACAAGGGGGGTCTGGAATTGGACCTTGTCCATAGATCTCAGTGTGCAAATCATGGTTGCCCAGATCCATGCATCTTTTAAATCAAATACGCCCACTCATAAAACTTAGGACAAGTGGGTCTTCAACCCACTTTTGTCATCTTTTCGCCAAAGGGGGGCATTTGTTAGGAAAACACCTCCCTTACAACATTAGGTGATAACAAGCATGATGTCATGATGATGTCATCATGCTGAAGTGGCATCATCAGGAGGTGACACATGGCAGTACATATGGACACATGGTAGTACAGATGGACACATGGTAGGTTACATGGTAGTACGGATGGACACATGGCAGGTGACGTAACAGTATGGACTAACACGTGGCAGTACGCAAGGCTGAGGTGGAAGTGACATGTGGTGGTACGAACTGACATGTGGTAGGGTGACTGGTTGTATGGAGGAGGACGTGTCAGACAGGTGGCAGGGTGACTAGTTGTATGATGGAGGACTTGGTCCAATCATGGGTCACCACGTGGCCCAATCAAATGGTGCCACGTGGCACCCTATGGATGGCCAATGATGGCTTGTGTAAAATTTTGGCAATAGTGGGATTAGAACCCATGACCTTTCCAGGATGCAATTACTTTAGAGGGAATTTGTGACCAACGGGCTATAGGGAGGGGCTTGTTTAGCTCACGGTTGATTTGAGTATTGTTTCATCTTTGGGGAGTGGATAAAGCCAACGCGTGGGCCCGGGGGCTAGCTCATCGAACCAATAACTACCACCATAGGACCAGGTGTCATAGCCAACGACCAATGCCAATCGATGGGGTCTTATCCTATTTGATTGGACCCTAGGTCCTATGCTTTCTCCATGTGACCAGGGAGTAGACGATGGAGGGGCTGAGTGCTTAGCACCCTCTTGGTTGGAGCTTGGAAATATGGCCCATACGACCACTTCAAAAGGGGTGCACACCTAGCCTTAGGGGGCTTAATTCTTTTTTTCATATCAGAGTGGGTTTTTTTATAGTTTTTGGCTAGATTTGGGCCTTTTTGGAGATTTTTTGGCCATATGGAGGCGGATTTGACCCCAAAAAGAAGTTAGATATTTGTGGGAAGTTGGTCTTCCATAATTGAGCCTAAAAAATATATAAACCAGGCCCTTTGAGCTTGTGAGGGTACTTTTGTATTGCATGGAATGTGAGAGTAGCTTGAGCTAATAGCCCATTTCTCATGTTTTGAGGGGCATTGAGTCATGTTTTGAGAGGATATAGTTGAGGCATGTGTGCATGTGCACAAGGAGGTATTGCACAACAAATCAAAAGCATGTTTGTAATAACAAAGAAAAATTGTAAAGAGAACTTGAGCATTAAATATCAATAAAAAATCCTCCACTTGGAAGCAGACTCGGAGACGTAGCCACTCATTGGTGAACTCCGTTAAAAAGTTCTTTGTGTCTATTTCTCTTTTTTATTTTTGTTATATTCTCTTATTTGCAGCATGTTTAATGATGGTTTAACTCTTTAATTATCCATGAGCATCAAGTTAATGCCAATTTGTTTATAATACCTTTCATTTTTGGATGAAGTATTTTGGTATCAGAGCTTTGGTTGTGTTGGAAGGTATAACAAGTCCAGGATTGGATGCTCACAAGATCCAAATCTCAAAGAGAAGAAGGATCATTGGCTGAATTCATTTCAGATATAGAACGAGTGTTGAGGAAGAAAAGAATGGTGACAAAAGGAGAAACTCCACGAACTAGAGAGTTCGAAAAAGCATTTTTCTCCATGTCAGAAATGGTCAAAGTGTTATATGATGATTTTTTGGAGAAAAAGAAACTTGTTCTAGGAGAACCTTTTACGAAGGAGAAAAGTGAAGAGAAAGGAGACTCTTCAAAGACTCCTCCTTCACCACCTTCTTCTTCAAGTTCTACTTCAAATGCTAGTTCTCATTCTACGACACATACTATACAAAAGCATACACATAAACATAAGTCTGGCATGCCTTTATTAAAGATTGATGTTAAGTTTGAGTTACCTTTGTATGATGGGGAACTAAATGCGGAAAAGTTAGACAATTGGATAAGACAAATTTAAGTATGTTGTAGGATATAAAAAATCATAGAAGAGGAGACTATGATCCAGCTTGCTAGTCTCAAGATGGGAGGAACCGCTCTTGTGTGGTGGGAAAGCAAGACAAAACAGGATCTTAAAAATTTCGGTAAGACACTCTCCTCATGGCTTGATTTTACATCTGCATTACGAAAGCAATTTTATCCTCTAGCTTATATGCAACAAGCTATTATGTCATGGCAGAACTTTAGGCAGTTAAAGGGACAAACTGTTCAAAGTTATACACGGGAGTTTCGAAAAAGAGATTTATTGTTGGGTATACCATTGGATACTCAAGAGACATTGCTTAAGTACATAGGTGGTTTTCATAGCTATTTACGACATACCATTATTATGTTTAATCCAACTAGTTTAGATGAAGTGTGTGTGCAAGCGACTCATCTTGAATCTAGAGGCAAGAATGTAAATGTTGATTTTGTAAAACCATTTAAACCTACTGAAGGAAAAACAGAAGGCAAGGGTGAAGAGAAGTTTAAAGGGAAGAAGTCTAATACATTGAATAAGGAAAAACCTACATGAACTCACTGTAAGAAAGAAGGCCATAGTGAGGATCGTTGTTGGATCCTTCACCCAGAATTGAAACCAACAAAGTTCATAAATAAAGGGAAGCCAAAGACTACTGCAACAACTCAAACATACTTGGGGTCTGATTCGGGAGATGAGACCAAGGTCACAGTCATGGGAATCAAAGGTAAAAAATATGAATCTAGTACAAGTTCTTCAGTTTAGTCTTTAAAAGTTGATAATGAAGTTGATGAGATCAAACAAACAAAAAAATTTCACATAAGAGTAATTTCCAAACATACAAAAATTGATACTATGTTTGACAGTGGCTCACAAGTAAACTTAATATCAAAGACAATTGTTAAAAAGTTGTGTTTAATTACTAAACCTCATAAGAAACCATATCCATTAGGATGTATTCATAATGATAATTAGTTGCAAGTGAATAGACAATGTGTTCTAAAGTTTGCTATCACTTCACAATTTATAGATGAGGTTGAGTTAGATGTAGTTCCACTTGATATATGTGGTATTGTACTTGGGAGTCCATATCTGTTTGATAGAAAGAAAATATTCTATCATGAAGACAATAAGTATCAATTAACTAAATATGCAAAAGAATATGTTGTAAGGGCTCATCAGAAAAAATTGAATCTGTCACTAATCAACTCACGGAAAATGAAGAGAATTGTAAATGTCAGTAAAAGATATTTACTAATGGTTATAAAAACAAAGGATACTATTGGAATTGATACTTTCCAAGATTGTGATACTAAGTTGAAACATGACTTAGTTAGATTTGTTTCTGACTATGATGATATTTTTCAAGTTTCGAAAGGATTACCTCCAAAACGACAAGTTGAACATGAGATACAATTACAACAGGATGTTCCTCTTCCTAACATTGGAATGTACAGGTTATCAGTTTTGGAAAATGCAGAGATAAAGAAACAAGTATAAGAGTTGATTGAATAAGGGGTCATCAGACCAATTTCTTCTCCATGTGGGTCACCTATCATCCTGGTGCCCAAGAAATATGGCACATGGCGTATGTGCATGGACTTTCGAGCCTTGAACAAAATCACGGTAAAAAATTGTTACCCTCTTCCTCGCATTGGTGACTTATTAGATCAATTGAAAAATGTGGTATACTTTAATAAGTTATACTTAATAAGTGGTTACCATAAAATCAGAGTTGTTGAACATGATATATGGAAAACAAATTTTAAAACAAAACATGGATTATTTGAATGGTTAGTGATGCCATTTGGGTTTACTAATGCACCTGCTACTTTTATGCAGGTAATGAACGATGTATTCATGCCATTCATTGATAATTTTGTAATAGTCTACTTAGATGATATTCTTATTTTCAGTAGGACTAGGGAAGAGCATGTCCAACATGTTAGGCATATACTTTTAGAATTGCAGAGAGAGAAACTATTTGTAAAGATGTCAAAATGTGAATGTGGCAAAATATATCTTGTATATTTGGGCTATATTGTAGGGGGTGGAGAACTTAATATTGATCCCTCTAAAGTTGAGGTCATTGTAAATTGGCCAAGGCCTAAAAATGTAACTGAAGTAAGAAGATGCTTTGGGGGCAACACATTATTGGAGGAATTTTATTGCAAATGCCTCTCTAATTGCATCTCCTTTACATGATTTGACAAGTGTGAAAAGGGTATTCCAGTGGGGAGGAATCCAACAAAAGGATTTCGACACTTTGAAAGAGAATATTAGTACGGCTCTTGTTCTGGCATTGTCAGATCTCCAACAATATTTTGAAATTGAAATCGATGCAAGTGACTATGCCATGGGGGCAGTGTTGATGCAACACAGAAAGCCCATATGCTATCATTCTAAGACCTTCACTACAACAATAATTAAGTATCCAACCAATGCTAAACAATTGTATGCTTTAGTACAAAGTGTTAAAAAGTGGAAACATTACTTAATGGGAAAGGAAACAATAATGCATATTGATCACCAACCATTATAGCATCTACAATAAAAAACTAAGCTACAATAATCAAGGCATTTTAGATGGATGGGGTTTTTACAACAATTTTATTTGGTCATCAGATATAATAAGGGCATTCATAATAAAGTTTATGATATGTTATCAAGACCTCCTAGTAGAATTGCTACAATCCTTAAGCACAATTGAATTACTGATGAAAGTTACATTGAACAATATGTTGAGGACAAAGATTTTAAAGAAGTCTACGCAAGTTTAAGTCATGGTAAAAGAGCAGAAGAATTGAATTATCATATTAAAGACAAACTTTTGTATCATTTGGGAAATTTATGTATTCTAGAAAGTGAAAGAGTCCATGTAATCAGGGAGGCACATACTTCTCTTATAGAAGGACATTTTGGTGTAGAAAAAACAGTTGCTCAGTTACAAAGGTTTTGTTATTGGCCTCGAATGCATGAAACTGTGTCAAAGGATGTAAAAGGGTGTACTATGTGTGCAATAAACAAACCAAGTAATAGAAAGTTAGAATTGTACACTCCACTTCCTATTCCTTCTAGACCATGGGAAAGTGTATCTATGTATTTTCTGGGGGGATTTCCTATGTCTAGGAAAAGGTCATGATTACTTGTATGTAGTGGTGGATAGGTTCAACAAGATGTGTGTTCTAATTCCCTATAAAAATAAAGTCACATCTAAACAAACAACGCAAATGTTCTTTGAAAATGTATGGGTTCATTTTGGGTTACCTACTTCTATTGTATTTGATCGAGACTCCAGGTTCATGGGGAAATTTTGGTCAAGATTATGGGAACTTATGGACACTAGACTGAAGAAGAGCACATAATTTCATCCACAGACGGACGGGAAGACATAGGTAGTGAAAAGAACATTAGTGCATCTTCTTCGGGCATATTGCAACAAACATCCTAAGCTTTGGGATGAACATTTGTGTTATGTGCAACATGCGTATAATCGAGGCAAACATTCTTCTACTCAAAGATATCCATTTGAAACATGTATAGGATACTTGCCAAAATCTCCTTTGGATTTTGTCTTTGGGAAGAACATTGCAGTAGACAGACACAGTGATGTGGACAAGGCTACAAAGTTCATTGAACGGATCCAGTTGATTCATCAGGCAGTACAGGAACAGTTGGAGAAAAGCCAAGCCAAATACAAGGCGAGACATGGCATGCATTGAGTTGATCATCAGTTCAAAGTAGGAGATCATGTCTGGCTATACATCAACAAGGAAATATTGCAAGGAGAAGGTAAAAAGCTAAAACCAATTCTCCATGGTCCTTTCAAAATTTTAGACAAAATTGGTTCTAATGCTTTCCAGTTAGAATTGCCTCCATATATGAAAATTTATTCAGTTGTAAAAAGTCAACAGTCAAATTCAATGCTGACATCAGAAGTAAGATAGGTGACATCATTATGACATCATCATGATGGCATGGCATCATCAGCAGGTGACATGTGGAAGTACGTATGGACACGTTCCAGGTGACATGGAAGTACGGCCTAACACATGGCAGTATGACAGGATGACATGGCAATGACACATGGTGGTACGAACTAACACGTGGGAGGGTGACTAGTTGTACGATGGAGGACTTGGTCCAATTATGGGTCGCCACATGGCCCAATAAGATGGTTCCACGTGGTACCTTGTGGATGGCCAATGATGGCTTGTGTAAAATTTTGGCAACAGTTAGATTCAAACCCGTGACCTTTCCGGGATACAGTGACTTTGCAGGGGATTTGTGACCAATGGGCTACAAGGCGGGGCTTTTTTAGCTCGCGGTTGATTTTAGTTTTGTTTCAGCTCACGAGAGCAGATAAAGCCAAGGCGTGGGCTCGGGGGAGAGCCTGTTGGACTAGTAACTACCACCATAGGACCAGGTGCCATAACCAACGGCTAGGGCTGATCAACAAGGGATTATCCTGTCCAATTGGACCCTAGGTCCTATACTTTTGCCATGTGACCAGGGAACATACAGTGGAGGGACCGAGCGCTTACCGCCCTCTTGGCTGGTGCTTGGCCATATGGCCCATACGAATGCTTCAAAAGGGGCACGCGCCCATCCTTAGGGGGATTAATTGGTTTTTTCATATTAGAGTGGGTTTTGTTATAGTTTTTGGCCAAATTTAGGCCTTTTTGGAGATGTTTTGGCCATATGGAGGAGGATTTGACCCCAAAAAGAGGCCAAATCTTTGTGGGAAGTTGGGATTCCATAATTGAGCCTAAAAATATATATAAACCATGCCCTTTAATCTTGTGAGGGTACTTTTGTATTGCAGGGAATGTGAGAGAAGCTTGAGCTAATGGCCCAATTCTCATGTTTTGAGGGGCATTGAGTCATATTTTGAGAGGAGATAGTTGAGGCATGTGTGCATCTGCACAAGGAGGTCTTGTACAACAGATCAGAAGCCTATTTGTGACAACAAAGAACAATTTTAAAGAGAACTTGAGCATCAAATATCAATAAAGTGTTCCTCCACTTGAAATCAGACCCGAAGATGTAACCACTCATTGGTGAACTCCGTCAACAAGTTATTTGTGTCTATTTCTATTTCTTCTTGTTGTTATATTGTCTTATTTGCAACATGTTTAATGATGGATGAAATCTTTAATTACCCATGAGTATCAAGTTAATGTCAATTTGTTTATAATACCTTTCATTTTTGGATCACCTACAAAACCCATCGAAGGCATCCTGGACGCACCCCCTCGCCTATTAGGGAGCGTCCTCCATCTTAGGATGCTCTTTATGCACTTACATAGGAGCGTCCTCCTTCTACAACACTGTTTTTGGGCCCATTTTTCTCTGATTTTCTCTCAGTTTTCTGCTCATAATTGTTTTGATTGGTGTCTAGACTTTGTATTTGGTTCTCATTGGATGAATTTGATTGAATGATATTTGTTCCTTACCTTTTCATCTCCATTCACGTTTCATCTCAATTTGCTATTTCATCCTTGCTTAGGATTCGTTTTACCCCTTAGCTTGAGTGGTGTGCTTTTTCTTGATCTGTTTCACTTGCTTGATTTCCAATCTCTTGAGTTTCATTCTTAAGTTGCCTTATTGATTTCAACTTGTGGAACTCTTTTGCTCTTTTGTGACTAGTGTGATTTGATCTTTGCGGTTTAAGGTTTTTCCATTCTTGTCTTTCTTTGAATTGTTTGCTTGATTTCTTCACTTCTTTTGCTTGGAGATTTGTGTCAAATATTTGAATCTTGTCGTTTTTTATTAAGAAGCAAAAGGAAATTATTTTCTTTTGAAGTTTTTCATTAAATTTGAAAAAATATATAGAGAGAGAGCATTGCATTCAAAAACTTTTTTTGCAAGTAGTACTTTTGTGCATTTTGGTAGCGTTATCTTGGGAAATTTTTAGGTTAGGAAGTGTTCATCGATTGTTTCATTTGCATTGGGATTTGGGTAGGTTACTTTCTGAAAAGAAAAGCACAACTATTCTCCCTCTCCTACATAGTGTTCATCGAATGAAATATTTTCATTTAATTCTATTGCATTTTCTTTTGGAGTCAAGGTCATCATATCACCATCTTCACTTCCATATACCCCTGAGTAAACAACAACCTCGTAATTAAGTGCTAATTAAAATATATCTAGAAATCAATCTTAGGGCTCTTCAAACCAACATTAGCTTAAGTGTAGATATTTGGATTAGGTGGTGAGGATAACTCTCCAAAGCTATTAAACAAACATAACATCCTGTGTTAGGGAGAAAAATCCATTTTCCACATCATTTTCATGGGTGGCCCTTCTCACACAAGGGTCAATCACGATGTCACATTGGGTCTAGTAGAGTAACTAACCTCGCTTTGTTAGTCTTGGTGGTGGGTTTTACACGTACTACAAACGGTGTCGAAAGGAACTTCGGAATCACTTAGGAAGACAACTTTGTGTGGGCCTTCTCAAGAAGATTTCGGGCCTTAAAAGGCCTTGCCCTTCCATGTACAACCCGACTGTCGATTGTTTCCCCATGATCTAGTGTTGTAAGTGGTATCCTTATTGAACATTATCTTTAGGGATCTCACACAAGGTGACGATGAAGGGGAAAGTCTTTGTTGGACCTAGGACATACGTTGGTCAAACTCACTCTGGCTCCTTGGAGGGTATACCCATGGTTCTGCCATGTGGGAAATTGCACTAGCGAATAAGCCCATTAAGTAGGTCACCACCGTAACTGTTCCACTAGATCAACCCCTGTGCCTTTTCATTTTTATTCTGCAATGTTGGATTTCATCACCAACTAGTGGTTTCATTGTGAAAAGGTCTTGGTTTTCTTTTTTTCTTCTTAGATTATTTTAGCGAGTGTTGATTGTTTTCCTTAGTTTTCCTTAAGATTTTTATTGTTGTAGTTTCACTATGGCTGACCAAGGTCCACATAGGTATCGGAGGATGAAAAATTTTCCTCCTAAAGATTATGAACTTGTTCCTTCTCATTCACCCGAAGACTGCTCTCAGGAGGAAGTTATACATGAAGATAATTATTCTGAATTTGGGAGTACAACCACTCCCTTGATTTATCACCAAGAGGGACCCAGTTTTTAGGAAGTTTTTGTCCCTCCTATAAGCCCGCCCTTAATCGACCCTCTCAGTCCACTCCTAGCACAGGTAAACTCCTATGGGGAATTTGAAATTGATTGTCCTTGAATACCACATGTACCTTTTGAATAATTTATGAATATGGAATCAGAACAACCCAACCCGTTAGTAGGATTCAAAAATCCTCTACCTAGTCAGACTCTTATTCAAACTATGTGGAGGACACCCTCATGACACGATATTTTCGATAGTTTGGACATAACCTTCATCCCAATTCCTCACCCACCACATTGGTATCCTTCTCATGCATGTTCACATGAACCTCATATCCCTACCTCTGGCATGGATCTTGACTTTCAGACTTCATTCCCCACTACCTCCCCATTGGAGGAAATGTTGGTGATTCATCTTGCCTCTCAACCTCCTCCCCCATTAGGGAAAAATTTGATACTTCATCATGTCTCCAAACTGGCTCAAATGAATGTGCCCCAAAATCAAATTCCTACATCGACACCAATCTCATATACTGTCCAGACTATCTATGTGCCTTCCTTGAGTTCCTCCTTCTACACCCTACATTGGGGGGAAACCTACACTTAGTATATTATTTCCAGGAGGGGGTAAAAACCCCGTGGGATATCAACCTTATACTAGAGGGCCACCTCCATATGGAGGTCAATCATGGATATTGTGACAACAAACATTCATGAGTCCACCTTATGTCTGGGGGCAACCTCCAACCAAAGAAAATACACAACTGGGGGGAAACATCCAATCGAGGGCCCATAGTTTTTCAGAGGTCAGTTTAATACTAGGGGAAAACCTCCAACAGGAGGTCAAGTTTCAGTAGGGGGGAATAATCAGTTGGTGGAAAACCACCAACCGGACCAGATTATTCCATGGGAATTAATTACAGAGTTGGGGGCCAAATTCCTATGACAGGTCCTCATAATATTAACACTTGACTACCATATCTAGTTATCTCAAACTCACTCTGGACCCAACCCAACCCCCAACCCCACACATCCCATGAAGGTTTTCTCTAGCCTCCACCTAACCCTCACCCTCAAGTTGGAGCCTATCCTTCTCTGCCCTATACACAACCATTCAAGAAAGGATCATCCCAACCTACACAGACCCAACCCCAATAATTTTTGTGGTGACCATCTCTCACCATTCACGGTCCCACCGGTGTTTCAGCCATGCCACATCACTATTACTTGAACCTGCATATCAATTGACAATCACCATTCCTAGCTACCCTAGATATACCTAATTTGCCGTGATTGACCAATGACCCTATTCAACATCATACTTACTAGCCATCCATCCCTCACAAATTGCCTTATGATATTCCTAAATTCGAAGGTAATCTCGGAGAAGACCCCAACAACCATGTTTGACTTTGCGTCGATGGTTTTCCTCCAAATCCTTGATAGATGATTCCATCAGGTTGCGGATTTTCCAATGCACTCTTATGGGTTTAGCGGAAAAATGGTATATTGAGTTGAAACAATACTCTTTCAATGACTTCAATTCCCTCATAATGTATTTTCTCACTCACTTCCAATTGTCAATCAGATATGACATTGGTACTAAGATTTTGACGTCGATAAAACAATCAACCTCCACCCACATCTATTATCACATCCAGGAATGGAGGAGACAGAGACGTCTCATAAAAGCCACTATGCCAAAAAAAAAAACCAAATCACCAAAAAAACCTCAATCACCAAAATATCGATCGTCCACCAAGGTCAGGAAAGGTCTCACCTGAGATGTACAGAGGATCAAAAAGACCATAAGGTCTTGTGTCAAATATGGAGGACTAAGCATATGAAAAATTACTACAATTGGCATCCATGAAACTCTTGTCTGACAGATTGCTTTAGGACTGAGAATTAAAACTATCAACACACATAACTAGCTCATTCACAATAGACACAGAATAGATCATAATTTCTATATCTTTATTACTAGAAATATCATATCATATTCAAGACATACAATACATTGAACAACTACTTAGGAAAACCACAGGACATCATATTATTACTATTTATAATAGTCGGAATATAATATGATGCATCATGCACCTTTCTTTTTGATCAAACAAAACAAAAACACAAGAATATATTCATAACATTACATGATTACAATAGGCTTGGAGTGAGCTCGAGGCTTGCTAGTGGGAAAACCCCCCTATGGCTAGACCAGGGTTTACAATGTAGGCAGATCAATAACCGTTTAAAAGTCTCCTACTTCTCTAACTACCCCAAATATACCCCAAACTCATACAAGAAAAGAAAACTGAGAAGGATCGGGTAACTGTACCTCTCCTAAGCGTCCGATGATGATCCTCTCGCGCTTGAAATATTCATTGGCTGCATGTCTCCTCCCAAGGCTGGTCTACATTCAAAGACAGATAAATAGAAAGCTACAAGCATGCAATTCATACACAAATTAGGGTTAGACATTAGAATACTAAAACATAAATCATGAGAAACATTCAACACACCATGATTTGGGATAGGAAAAGTACTTCTTTTATTGATAATACAATGATCACTTACGACCAAAGTCGGCTACTTCTCCACGAACCTGGTCCGAGATCCTCTTCACCAAGGTCCAAGTGCACCTTTGTATGGATTCTCCTCTCAACCTTCTTCTTAGGAAGTAAAATGAGTTTTTGATGGAGGAAGGAAGGAAAATTGGGAAATTTTGAGGCAATTCTCACAAAAGGGCGGCAATTACTTGGGGCAAGGAGAGGATGTGAAACAGGCAGAGTTTCACTGTTCTTATGTCTAGATGTGGAATGAAACCCCAACACCTCCTTTTATATGACAAAAGGATAGTTATTTGGTTGGGTGATGGGCTATATGCAGTGGATTAGTTGGGAAACCATCCAATAGCCCGTAATCTCAACGAATTTCTTACAACTTTTGCAAGTATACATGGGTTGTAGTGGTGCAACATGCATATGTACATGGGTTGTAGTGGTGCGGAAAGCGTATGTACGTAGGCAGTATTGATGCAGGGTGTGTACATCTTCAAAAAATGGGTTTTTTAGAAGAGCAACTCAGTGATGGTTTGGAAAAAAATGCAAGTAAGAAGGCCAAATGTTAGGTATGCATGTGTAGAGAAATTTAGGGTTATAACAGATTCCCCCTAATGTGTGAGGTCAGAAGAGAATTTGATGGTCGAAATACATTACAAAATCTTCACCAATGTATGAAATGAGTGAGCCCACGACTAGAGCTCGGAAGGTGCCATCTGCAAAAATAACAATTGTCTCTCCGAGGCGGGCATACCCATGCTCGGGATTAAATAAATCATGGCTACCAATCAAATACACTACAGGTCCATGTCATATAACTATATAAAGTGTATCTGTGAGCAATACACAACGGATCTACATCTCAAAATCAAATATATACAAGTATAGTATCCATCTTCAAGAAGCCAACAATGCCTGATGGTTGGAGATGAGGTATTCATAGCTCGAGCAACAAATTCAAGATATTCAAAACTCGAGTAGGAGTACAATGTGAGTGTATGAATTCACTACCCATAGGTCTTCAATGGCTCATCGGGAAAAGAAAAGAGGATCTCGATGATCAGGAGAAGAAATTCATTGATTTCGAACAAAGACTTGATTAGACTTTTGGGATGGTCGGGCATGAGGTCAAGAGACAAACTATAGAAAGGCTGATTCAGGTTGGTTGAAACTTACCTTGGAAAATAGCATGAAAGATGATCAAACTTAGGCAACATGACATTGACATAAGTTCATGATGCAGGAGGCAACACAAACTCTCCATGTGTTTGGAAGAGTAACCAAACGGAGGAGGACACAAATCTATGTAGCGAGAACAACTTCCTAAGGTCATATAAGATCCCAAAGCTTGACAAACAGACGAAAGGATGTGCTTTGTCCAAGGGGGACTCACTATGCTGCCAAAAAATAATATATATTTCCCGTCCACTCTTTTTGGGTTTT
Source organism: Picea sitchensis (assembly GCA_010110895.2). Classification (NCBI taxonomy): domain Eukaryota; kingdom Viridiplantae; phylum Streptophyta; class Pinopsida; order Pinales; family Pinaceae; genus Picea; species Picea sitchensis. The sequence continues at coordinate 59,425 of SNQJ01S0021218.1, read as the reverse complement.
TTTAATTGATTTTTGTCTTTTTTCAGTTTTTTAAAGAGATTGAAAAAGAATAAAATAATGCTACATTACAAAGGAGGAACAAATGTCGCAAGCATACTAGTTCCAAGCACAAGGAACACACTAATTCTCAGAGCAAGGAGACATGTGCAGGAAAAGGACACTCAGGGAAAATTACTCCATGGGTCAAGGTGTCAGGTCGTAGAGGCAACGTGCTACAAGGCTTGCGTATAAGGCATGCTTCAAAGGTTTAATTGAGAGAAACATGGATCCACCATTAGGCCAAAGATGCATAAATGAAAACACAATTAGAAAGACACAATGAAACCCCCTTCAATGTAGTTTTTAACAAGCCCAGAGAAGGTAATATCCATAGTTTTTTCAAGTTTAGAGAGTCTGAAAAAATGTAAAAGAAGACTCCACTGGGGTACCTTTTTCGAAAATAGTCTAGTTGGTTTGAAAAAGGGGTAAACTAGCACCAAAAATATGTTTATTCAAATCCATTTTAATGAGTGTGACAAAGACAAGATCACTCAACAATATTTTCAATTTTAAGGAGTTTGAAAAGATCTTAACTATGGACTCATAGCCTTTTTCTAGATTTAGTCTCCTAATCCCAAAAAATTGTAAAATTTACTGAGGAGAACTCTCCCGACGAGACGAATCTCCTGAGGTGTACCTTTTTCCTCCATAATCCATAGGCCAGAAAAAGGGGTAAAATCATGCTAGTAGATGTTCTTTTGGACCAATTTAATGAGTGTGAAGGAATAAGGTCACTCGACGATCTTTTCAATTTTAGGGAGTATGAAAAGAGCTTAACTATGGACTCTGTGGGGGTTCCTTTTTCGTAAGTAATCTCCAAGGCTCGAAAAACGTGATAAACCAAAACCAAGGAGAATGTTCCTTTTTCATAAATTTAGTCCCTCAAGCCCGAAAAAGGATTAAACTTATACCTGAGAATACTCTTCTAGCAAACTCAAGTTCCTAGAGTATACATTTGTTCGTACAATTGACCATTCGAACCGAAAAAGGGGTAAACTACCTCCGAGCAAATGTTCCTTCAAGTTTTAGTTTCATGAGCGTGAAGGGAAACAAGATCACTCGACAATCTTTTCATGTTTATAGAGTATGAAAAGGACATAAAGAAGACTCCAGGAGGTTACTTTTCTCAGTTAATCCGATAAGATTGAAAACTATAAATGTAGTCTCGTCGGATGTTACTTTCGAATTTCAAAGCGATCTTGAAAGACAACAAAGCATGCTCATTTTGGGAGTCCCGAGGGTGAGGCCAAGAGTGATGGTGCATCAGACGAATGATGTTGAATATTGTAATCATGACAAGACTAACAAGGACTCTTGAGCCTCAAGTCATTATAGACAACATGGACGCCAAAATGCAACAAGGATCTATCTAGGGAATCCATGTAAAGGTAGGCTCTACCACCAAATCACGACACTTATAAAGTAGCAATGATGGTTCCATGTCACACTTTGGTGGGATCAATCCTATATAAAAGAGGAAAAGACAACGAGATGCAGAAAGTGGAGGTGGAATCCTAACTTATATGCAAAAAGTTGGAAAAAATGACTTTTGCCAAAGGACCTTTAAAAATGGCCCATCTCCCAAAAACGTTACCAAACCCAAAGGCAAAGTGCATCATAACATCCAATAAGAAACTCGAGAACCAAATTAAATGATTTCTAAGCTAGAAAAAATGACAAAAGGAATAAAAAAAGTGGCAAAAAATGGCAAAAAAAGTCTATAAATAGAAGTTGACAGCTCATTTTCACCATTGCAATTTGAAAATTAACTAGAAGGTAAAAAATACCCCTTTGCTAAAGAATATTATTATGGGAGCTTCATAGGACAAAACGAATGACTGCTTGGACCAAGTAAGTATAAACTCATTCCTCTTGCATTTCCATTCTTCATTTGTGTATTATTTTTTCATTTTTTTGGGGGGGCGTGCCCTCCTAAAAAATGGTGGCCCTATGTGTATGCGGGTTGTCCAAGGACAACCCGCGTATGTCCACAGGTAGAAAATAGTATTCCCGTGTACATACGTGACTGTGTCCAAAACAACCTGCGTACACCCTCAAAAGCATGGGAAAAATAAATATGCAAGAGCTAACTCCCCTTTGAACTATCATGGAACATGATGTATTTCCACTGGAGGGAGAGGGAACATGAGGGGATTGATATCTTGGTCGATGAGGACCCTACTTCCAGTGCCACATTGAAACAATGTGGGTTGTGGAAGTTCTTCTGGTGTCCTCTTATGAGGGAACAACCTAGGCTGCTGAATGGCCTGGTGGATTATTAGCACCCAGACGCAGAGGCATTCATGATTGAGGGGCAGTCATTGACTCTGACGACTGAAGATATATATTTCTTGAATGGCCTCTCAAGGAGAGGGGAACCAGTCAACCTGCGTACATTTTCCCGTGGGCCCTTCAACATCGTTGACTGCATCGGGATGCACTGCGAAGATGACACTAAGAAAGTAGGTTCTCAAGTGCCCATCAACAAGATCACCAACTTGTCACTAAAGGTGATCCTACTGCTCATTGGGCGGATCACTAGATCTGTGACCGTCCACCAGGCTTCCCGAGCGCACATGTATCGTGCCATGCAGTGCCTAGATGTACATAGTTTTTACTAGAGCACGACCATGCCCACTTGCATGAAGAGGCAATTTACAGATTGTCATGAGTGTAGCAACAAGAACTTCGGATTCAATACCTTTTTTTGCTCATTCTTCTTCGATAGGGTACCTAGTCTAAGTCTGAGGGAGACAGTACGATGGCATGTGGCCTCCTTCCCAGCAGTGTGTAGATGGGTAGGATTGTTGCCACGACAGGGGCGAGGAAGGACCATAGAGGTCTTCGATGACAAATTCTTCGACTGGTGAGCACGACAGATTCCAGCGATAGAGGAATACCCCTATGTTGGAATCAACTTTTCCATAGATCCAGACATGCCTGTACCTCCTGGAGAGGAGCGAGGAGAGACAGGTACATGTGTTTCAAAGTTATTTAATTTTTAATTTCTTTTATATATATCATTTTTTATATATATCAAAGTATTGACAACTATGTATATGTTATGTATAGATGTGGGACCAATGCACCTGGAAGACTTCTCGAGGACTAGGTGGCATCCTCGACCAGAGGTAGTACCAACAGTAGTTGATGGACCAACAGTCGGAGAGGTTGAGATAGTTTTGAGACGGGTGGAGAAAAAGCTCACCGTGCTCACTCATGAAGTTCCCATGGCCGCGATCGAGGATCTCCTACGATCCATGCAACCTCATGTAGTTGGGGTGCCATGGACTTGGGTCCAACTTTTCTGTGTTTGGAAAACACCGTCGTTCACTATGACAGGGCCAAAAATCCTCGAGCTTAGATAGGATGGACTCATTATCTGTCGAGGACACTTTGTATATTTTTGAGGGCATAAACCCCATGATGTATACCAAATTATTATTTTTGAGGCGTTCGCGCCCACCTATGTACTCTGACACTTTTTGATATATATATTATGTCTTATGGATCAAATTTTTACAAATGTATGTACATGTGTATGTGTTTGCTTCTTTTTATGTGTGTGTAACATGCCAATCTAATACTTGATTAGCTAGAGTATATGTCTTTTGATTTAATATCCTAGGAACATGGATATATGTAATGTAATCAAAGAAACGTTCTAAGAGATGTACCCTAAGGAAATGTTGGTGTAAAGTAGGATCATAAATGCGATAAACTCCATTTAACTAGGACACAACCAACTGAGCATTTAATTAAACCCGGATGTGAGAAATTCCATGTGACAAAGCGTCACGAATCAACTCTATCACTGCACTCTACTTGGCGACATTATTTGTGGTATCACCTAGAAAGATACCTCCAGAAGATAGAAACTGGCCTTGAGGCATGAAAATCACCCAAGATGTGGAAGCAAGCCTCCAAGTGTGTCAGATAACGCCATTCGTGAACCCAAAGAACACCTATGATTCACTTGACATCTGCCATAGTGAAAAAGATTACATAAATAACGAATCACCCATAAAATAAAAAGACAAAAAGATGTATAAGCACTATACATATGTACAAGAAGTCACCCAGGCGACCAACCTATGAGTAATACTTCTTGAGGTAGAGCCCATTTCTAGGCTCTGCCAAAGAATTTCCCTCAAATTCAACCAGACGATAAGTGCCCTTCTTTAAGAGCTCTTTCACAATGAATGGTTTGAAGCACATGGGCTTAAACTTTCCTGCCCCCAAAGGATCCTTATCTTGGTCGTAGACTAGGACAAGGTCGCCTTCAGAGAAAATCCGAGGACGAATGGACCGATCATATTGACACTTGACTCATTGTTTGTGAGCCTCGTTGGCCAAGGCTATATCATGGAGTTGCTCGAGATATAATAGACATTCCTCAAACAGTGAAGTGTCTGGAAATAAATCTACTTACAACTTTAAAGACAGGATCTAGCACTCTATCGGCAAGACTGCTTCCATCCAGTAAACGAGTTGAAAAGGTGAGAAACTGGTGGCAGTATTTAGAGATGTTCGATAGGCACATAATGTCGAGTACAACATCAAATGCCAATTTGACTTGGAAAAATTGATTGTTCGATGCAAAATAGTCTTGAGGGACTTATTCATAGCTTCCACCTGACCATTTTCTTGTGGGTAGTAGGATGATGAATGATCTTGCCTCAACCTAATCTTTGATGTTAATTCGAACATGATTTTGTTCTGGAAGTGACTGCCATGGTCAGTGACAATCTCCTTCAGGATGCCAAACCTTGCTACTATCTGGTTAAAAATGAAGAGAGTTATTGTTTCGCCATCATTGTTAAATGTTGGCATAGCCTCAACCCACTTTTTGAAGTAGTCTACCACTACGATGATATAACGATGCCCCCTAGCTGAAGTTGGGTGTCATGTAGTAAAATTAATCCCCCACTTGGTGAAAGGACCAACAACAATGACGGGAAACATAGGAGTAGGATGTGCCCTCATCTTCCGAGAGAAGATCTGACACAAGTGGAACTTCTTGACCGAATCAATGCAATCCTTGATTAACGTAGGAAAAAAGTAACTGGCTCGTAGAATATTTTGGATTTTTGACAACCCAGACAAATGACCACCACATTCTCAAATGTGGCAGTCATTAAGAACGAGTTATGCTTCCTCGTGTATAAGGCACCGACGAAGAATGCAATCTACACCTCGACGATACAAAGTGTCATCGAGTATGAGATAGTTCCGTTCATGATGGAGAATTCATCTATGCTCGTCGCGAGAAGAAGAAGTAGGGAAATTCAAAGTCTGGAGATAGACTAGTATATCTCCATACTAGGGGTCGGTTGAAGATGCGATCAGAAAAATATCTCTTTTAATAGGTGATTCTTCAGGCGTAGCATCACCTGATTCAATCGAAAGTTCCGAAATAAGTTCCGCAAAGACCATCGACTTTTTGGATTTTGCGGACACAAAATCCAAGTCAAATTTTTGGAGGATTACAATCTATCTACTGATCTTTCCGCCAATGACGCCTCCTATCAACACATATTGAAATGGATTCACAACGACGATGGTAGTGGTCTTGCGAAGCATAATATAATGACAAAAACACTGGACCGCATGCACTACTGCCAACGCAAGTTTCTCAACATGGGAATAGTTGAGTTCCAGCCCAACCAAGCCTCGGCTCTGGTAATAAATCACGTTCTCTTCGAGCAGATAGTGCTCTTAAACTAAGACCATGCTAATGGTTGAATCTGCGAAGGCCAAGTACAATAAGAAATATTTATTATAATTGCGAGGACAGAGCAGAGGGGCAGATGTGAGGGCGAGTTTCAATGCTTCAAAATAGCACTGAGTAGCTTTGTCCCAATAGAAAGGTACTCCCCTTTTCAATAAATGCATGAACCCTTTAGTGATCTCGGCATAGTTTGCGATAAAACGTCGTAGAAAGTTCACTTTCTCCTATAAGCTTTGAAGCTGGGGGATTGTGCATGGGGGAGGAAACTAAACTATCACCTCAACCTTAAGAGGATCGACCATGATCCATATTGTCAAAACTATGAAACCTAAAAGACGAACGTGCGTCACATAGAAACTACATTTGTTAGGATTCAAGTGAATCTGATAGTAGCGACATCGTTCGAAGATTAGTCAGAGGTGTGTGGGATGATCATATCTCTTGCGAGAGCGTGATGCTACATCATCAAGATAAGCTTCGAATATATGTCTAAGGTCGTGGAAAGAAAAAGACATGGCCCATTGAAAAGTGGCTCAAGAATTCTTCAGGCCAAAAGGCATCTTATGATAAGCACATGTGCCCCACAAACAGATAAAAGTTGTTTTATGCTAGTCTTCGGGTTTGATTGGAATCTAGTTATATCTCGAAAAACCATCCATGAATGAAAACACCTCATGGCCTGCACATTCATCAACAATTTGATCAATGAATGGGGTGGGGAAATTATCCTTTGGGCATGCCTTATTCAAGTCATGGAATTCCATTCACACGCAAATCGTACCCTGTTTTTTGTTAACCGGAACGAGATTTGATACCCATTGCATCAACTGTACGGGGTAGATGAAACCAACTTTAAGCAATTTATGTACTTTAGCCTCAATAGCTGTCTCTTTCTGAGGATTCATCGGACAAATATTTTGTTGGACAGACTTGGCATCATGATAAGTCATTATCTCATGTTCGATGATTCTTGGACTGATTCCTAGCATTTCCTCGTAAGACTAGGAAAAAACATCGCGAAATTTCCTAAATAAGTTTGTATAGATTTGAATCTCTTTGGGGGAGAAGTCCTCTCTGACGAAAACATTCTCCACAATGCCAGGGGTTCTAGAGATATCTATAGGGATCATTTCAACGATACTTGCCATATTACCCTCGGCGTAAATTGTGTGCATAGCTAGAGGATTAATAGGACAAGACCTATCTCCAGTCATAGTCAACACAAATTCACATGCCTCTATTCTTCTTAACTTCGGGAGGAAATAAGATCTGTGATGGAGATCATCCCAGGGTCTGTTTGACCGACCAATGCCTCTATAATCGCTTCATCAGAGGACAAGACCAAGTCTAAAGAATCTATAGTGGCGAGGGAACCTTGAGTCCAAATAGGCTCGATAAATGGATCTAAATCCTGTGTGGGAGTCAGATCGGGGTCAACCGAAGCTTACTGGACAATACTATACACAAATTCTATCGCGGACAAGGGCATGGCCATGCCATAATGCCCTATCCCTTCCATCGTGGCTGATGGGGAAGGAAGATTCCATGGATCGTGAAAGTAAGTCATTCAGAACGACAACACTTGAAAGATTTTAGCCCTAGGCTGGTCGGGGGTAGTCAATATAAGCTTGGCATTGCCAGAAGGAGGCGGGTAATCGAAAGTAACCATCAACAGTGGACACAAACCAACCCCTACATTGACGATGCTTGGCTAAGGGTTATCAATCATTGGGACTGTGGATGCCCCCGATGAAGGGTTAGGCCGGGAGAAGGACAACTGGTCAATGGTTACAATTCATCCCTCGTGTGGAAACAACAAGACCCGGAAAAATGTGGCAACCACTGGATGCATTGCATAGGTCCAACTCCTTCCTAACAGAAGGTTGTAGTCGAGAGGTGCATCGACCACTTCAACTTTGACATGCATGGTCTTCCCTCCTAACTGCACATGGAAAGAAGGGATGATTCCATGTGGTCTGAAAGAATGATCGTCGAAAGTAGTAAGAAGAGTAGGTGACAAAGACAAAATAGGTTCGTCGATGGCCTTCCAACATGCCAACAACATCACGCAGGTTGAGGCACTCTCATCAACCACCGTCCAGAAAATATTCCAGGTAAAATATTTCATGGGGTAAGCCACTACTATCTGAAAGGCAACGTGGTAAGGGAGACGCGGTTTCAAGTCGGTCGGAGAATGATCGTTCCTGGATTACAAGTCTCTATAGATCCCAAGGCGGATAACAGAGCCTTTCTCTACGAAGGGAAGCTCTGGAGGACCTCCAAAGCAGACATCGTGCAAGGGGTTTATGACAAATCCTCCACCATAGAGTAGTTTTGGGCGGTCCTCGCGTTTGGATTATGAGAATCTTTCTTGAATGCCCCTTTCGGGATGCGTGTCATTGATTTTCCCATCGTCCTCTCAATCTAGAGAGGAATAGGTGGGTTTGTGGCTTCTTTACCCTTTTCGACAGATTCCGACATTCTATAATTGTGTTCCCTAGTATTTATGTAAGCATAACCTTTCATCATGTAAACATTCATGGCCGATGGATTACTAGAAGATGTGGGGGGTCCCTCACTACCCCCATATGTGATCAAGGAGGTTTGGGTCATATTTTTCCCATGTGGAAATGGGTTCGTTAGCACAATAGGTTGTTTTCGTGCCAATAATTTATGGACCTCCACAAGTCAAGGGTACAAGTGAGTCGGATGGTCCTCTGTGAAAAGGTTACATGGATACTTCGACTTTCTCTTGTCTTCATTTCCCCTGCTAGCATTGTTGTTAGGTTTCTCATCCCCTTTACCCTTCTTGTTTCATTTTTTTTTTCTTTCCTTCAGGTTGCTAGTTGGCCTTTGGGTTTGTCGACTACACACTGTGTACGACCGATGTTTGGGTAGGGGAAGAAGCTAAACCGGAGGTCTGGTTGGTTATTGTCTACTGTATCGACAATTGTTGCAATTGATTTGACAATTGATCAATTGTCATTTTGTTTGGTCTAGGTTGGTAATCTGGTGATGAAATCCATGGAGATGGTTTCCCATTTCCATTCCGGGATTGGTAGAGGTTGTAATAATCCTGTTGGGTGTCGGTGTTCTGCTTTTTCCTATTGGCATTCTATGCATTTGGCTAGGTACTCAACTATGTCTTTCTTCAATCCAGGCCAATAGAATTGTCTCCTGGTGGCTGTGATCATCTTTTGGTATCCTGGATGACCAGTATAGGGTATTTTATGTAGTTCATCTAGTATGAACCTCTTCAAGTCATCACAATATGGGATATACAATCTGCTTCGATAAGTGAGAAGACCTCCTTCCATCATCTGGTAGCCTCCATACTTTATCCCTATGGGTTCTTGCTGCATGTATGAGGTCACGGTCTAGAAGAATGTGTCTGTCTCTTGTGCATTTCTAACTCTTTCTTTGACATCAATCTCGTAGGTGCTCACTGCGGCCAGGTGATATGTTTTCATGCTTCTACTAAGGGCATCCGCCACCCTATTTGCTTTTCCTTTAATGTGTTTGATTTCGAAATCAAACTTGCTAAGGAGGGCCATCCACCTAGCTTGTCTAGCATTGAGCTTCGGTTGGTCAAACATATATCGCAATCCATAGTGATCTGTCATAAGTACAAATTTTCTTCCCAGGAGGTAATGCCTCCACATTTTCAAGGCATGCACTATGGCAGCCAGCTCTAGATCATGGGTCACATAGTTGACTTCGTGCTCATTCAATTTTCGGGATTCATAGAAGACCNACAAATTTTCTTCCCAGGAGGTAATGCCTCCACATTTTCAAGGCATGCACTATGGCAGCCAGCTCTAGATCATGGGTCACATAGTTGACTTCGTGCTCATTCAATTTTCGGGATTCATAGAAGACCACACTTCCTCCTTGCATAAGGACTCCTCCAAGCCCTTCCTTATAGTCATTTGTTCACACAAGGAATTTGGCTTCGGGATCGACAATCTTCAACACGAGTGCGTGGGTCAGTAGATGTTTAAGGGTTTAAAATCTTTCTTCACATTTTTGTTTCCATGTGAATTTTGTCCCCTTCCTCTGGAGGGCAGTGATTGGACAACCAATCATGGAGAATCCTTTTATAAATCTCCTATAGTATCCTGCAAATCCCATAAAGGATCCAATATCCGAAACATCCTTTGGGGTAGGCCATTCCATGATAGACCTGATTTTGGCAGGGTCTACTGCTACTCCTTCTTCATATAGGACATGGCCTAAGTAATGTATTTGCTTCTGGAAGAATTCACATTTATTGAATTTGACATAGAGTTGATGTTCTCTTAGCACTTGCAGCACAAGCCTATGATTCTCTTCATGCTCTTCTCCATTCTTGGAGTAAATTAATATATCATCAATAAAAACCAACACAAATTTGTCTAGGAATTTGCCGAGTATATTGTTCGTCAAGAACATGAAAGTGGCAGGGGCATTGGTCAACCCAAATGGCACTACCACAAACTCATAGTGACCATACCTCTTCTGGAAGGTAGTTTTATGGATGTCTTCACCCTTGATTCGGACTTGATGGTATGATGACCTCAAATCAATCTTTGAGAAAATAGACGCACCCCCCAATTGATCGAACATGTCATCCATCCTAGGCAAGGGGTACTTGTTCTTTATAGTTACCTTATTGAGTAGCTTATAGTTTATACACAGTCTAAGAGTACCGTCCTTCTTTTTCACAAATAGGACTGGTGCTCCCCATGGAGACACATTGGGCAAGATATAGCCCTTATGCATCATTTCTCTCAATTGCAATTTGAGTTCAACTAGTTCAGGTGTGCTCATCTGGTAGGGTGTCCTAGACACCGACACCGCTCTCGGTGCAAGTTCTATCGAGAAGTCAATGTCCCTTCTTGGAGGTAGACCCAGTACCTCTTCCGAAAATACATCTATGTATTCTCTTAGGCTAGGGTGGTCTTCGAGGCTTGGTTTGTTGCCTTCAATTGTTTTCAACACCTGTATTGCATATAGGAGACATCCTTTTCAGAAATACCTTCTCATTTGTAAAGTTAATATTTGTCTCACTGAGACAGGTTTTCGGATCCCTTGAAGGGTTATCCTTTTTCCTTCTTTACTTACACATTCTAAGGTATTATGGTAACAATCCAATCTGGCTTTATGGGCAGCTAGCCAGTCCATACCAATCAACAGATCATATGATCCCAGGGGTAATATGTTAAGGGTTGTTTGGGTGGAGAATTCACCCAACATTAATTGGCAGGCTGGTATGGCCTTTGCTACCCTTCTTTTGGTGCCAGTGGCTAACTGTACCAACCATGGCTTGGTAGGTTTATGTGGCTATAGTTTACACTTATCAATAGTCTTAGGGGCTATATAACTCAAGTTTGAATGAGGGTCAATCAGAATAGACACTAGATGGTTGGAAATCATACCTTTTATTTCCACCATTGAAGCTTGGTGGTTGACTTGGTTATTATCCAAGGTTGCATAAATTTGTGGCACACTCCCGGCCACATCATTGATGGTGGTAGCTTCCTAGATGCTGTAAATTCTCCGACTATTTTGTTGTTGGTGTGGACAGTCTCTCAGTAGATGTTCTTCTCCGCAGCCCCAAATTTTCAAAGGTTCTCTCTTTGGGTTATCAACCTTCACTGGTATGGATCCAAAAGTTTTATTTCCGCCCAAGGAGGGAAAATTCTGCTGGTGTACACTCCGGGCTGGGAAGCTCATTCTTAAGTTCTTCTTATAGTTCCTAAATCTTGGGGATTTAATCCCTTTTCTCTGAAATCTTGAACTATTCTTTGGTATCCAACCTTCGCGAGGTTCTGTCCGATGTCCAAACAGTTCATGACAATATCTTGCCTTTTGTATAGTGCCTTCTAGAGTCTTTGGCTCATCAAATTAATTTATATCCCGCTAGTCCTTAGGTAGTCCGTTTATGAAACATTGTACCTTTGTCTTTTTTGCCTTTATATAAGGTACATACCTTAGCAACTCGAGGAATCTGCTAACATATTCCTCTATAGTTAGTTGCCCCAGTTTGAGCTCATAGAATTCTTTAGTCTTTTCATCGAAATATTTTTCCGACATATACTTCTTCCGGAAGTATTTCTCAAATATTTCCCAAGACAGGTCCTCTTCGCGAACCCCTTTCACATTCTTAAGGTCTTCCCACAAAATGGAAGCCTTTCCGTTCAAGTTGAAGGTGGCCACTCGGACCTTCAAATTTTTTGAGAAGTCATGGAATCTAAAATACTTCTTTAGTCCAAGCAGCCAAGCCTCTTCTTCCTCTCCCTTCTTTATTTCACTGTCGAAGGAGGGTGGTTTGGCCTTTCTGAATTCTTCGAATTTATGACCCTTGGGAAGCTTTCACTTCTTCTGTCTTCTTTGGGAATAAGAACTAGTTCTGCTGCTAGAAGAGCCCTCCGAACTTCCAGCTTCCTTTCCAAAGGAATCGTTCCCCGCTTGTCCTTTACCTATGGGATGGACCTTTTTCGAGGTGCTCCTCTTAGTGTGGCCACTGATATGACCATGTTTATGTACCTCAGCCTCATGCCGCATTTGTCTTTGTAGGTCGGATAAGCTCTACAGTAAAAGTACATTAATTTTTGTTTGCTTCTCTTGTTCTTTCATCATCCTCTCATTGTCATCCTTACAACTTTGTAATTCGACCATGAGGCTCCTAACAGTCTCGGCTAGATCTGGAGGGGTCCCTACTACCCTTCTTTCGTCAAACTCTTCGTCTCTATTGTGGGAGCCTTCCCCCACCTCTTGGTGGGTCACCATTCTATACATCTACAATTTCCCCCGATTGATCTCCCGCTTGTGTGCAAAAGGAAAAATGTTGGTTGTTAGTCAATGTTCATATTCATTCATAACCAGTACATAAACTCATATTTATTTATTTTTTCTCATGCACACACACAATAGGGGTTTTCATTCTTAAATTCGACTTGTTGATTGAGGGGGGTCAAGATAAGGAGTCACTCCTTTTAACAGTACTCCGAATGGACTCTTTGCGCAACCCGTTCATGAGCCCAAGCAGGCCAAGTGTTGTAACCATGCTTTGATACCAATCTATAACACACCCACTACGGGAACTAAGATTTTTCGGCTTTTTCCTTCTTTTCACTGAGGAACATAATTCCCCAAATACCTATGGGGCCTGATATAGACCCTACCATCCCTTATCCCTACCCATATGATCGGCAGCTATGACCACAGGCCTTATCAGAGAGGTGCTCGTCGACTTTCGCGATTCAGGAAATCACGAAGCATGTATTTTCCTTTCTCTCTTGTCTTTCAAAGGGTTGAAACCCAAAATAGATCTAACCGCTTAACGAGATTAACAACAACCCAAGTTAATTCTGGGTACTCTACTCTTCGGGATTTCCCATACCGAAATTTCGAGAGGTGCAATGACAGGAGGACTTACCATTAGGTATCCCGGGTGCCGAAACTCTGAAACACCATATCTCGTCTGCACTATTATTATTTCGGGGTTTTTCACTTCAGGTTTTCGGGACTGGAGGGCATAAGAGAGCTTGCCAATAGGTATCTCAGGTACCGAATTATCGAAACCCCCAATATTATCCGTGCTAAGCCATTTCAGCACTTCCCCTTTCGGGATTTCGCATTAAGTGAGAACAAAGGGTCTTGCTCCTAGGTTTCCTGGAAGCCTAAAACTATGAGTCATCAAAAATCTAAACATGCTCCACTATTTCGGGGTTTCCACCATCGGGATTTTACGAATCGGGGTTTCGAGACTGGCGACTACATGGGGCGCTAACTTAGGTACCCCAGGTGCCGAAATACCAAAGTCTGATAACTTCTCCACACCCTATTTTTCAGGACTTCGTAAGTCGGGATTTTGGGACTTGCGAGGACAAGGGAAACTTACACTTGGGTCCTCTAGGTTCCGAAAATCCCAAAATGCTGAATCAAGTTACACTATGCCAAATCAGGATTTCCCGAGTCGGGTTTCACATATCGGAACTTCGCGATACAAGAAGCCGAAGCTTCATGCTCCTTGACTACCCAAATGTCGAAAAGTCGATACACCCGCTCATCATACACTTGACCAAATTCGGGGTTTCACAGTTCGAGATTTCACAACTAGTGGGTACAGGGGAACTTATCCTTGAATATCTTGGTTCCCAAAATACCGAACATCAATACTTGCCCATGCTGGTCCAATTCGGGGTTTCGCGACGTGCGCCGACAGGAGGTCTCGCACCTAGATCTTCAGGAAGCCAAATCTTAAACTTCCGAAATACAACTCTTAAACTTGCGCATCTATTTCACGATTTCACCCATCGGAATTTCGCGGGTCGGGGATTCGGGACTTGCGAGTACAAGGAACTCGCCTCTAGATATCCCGGGTACCGAAAATCTGAGATCTTATAACTTCTCCATACTATTATCATTTTGAGATTTTGCAAGTCGGGGTTTCGGGTCTTGCGAGTACAGGAGAACTCGCACTTAGGTACTCTGGGTGCCAAAACTCTGAAAACTCGTAACTTACCCACAATCTAGCATTTCGGGATTTGATATGTCAGGATTTCACGAGTCGTGAGGACAAGGGTTCTTACCCTCTGATCTCCCGGGTGCCGAAAAGATGAAACACTTACTGGACACCACGTGTACTCTACAGCTGGACGGTCCAGGTACTCCCATGGGTCTTGGAATCGATGGTCCCGATTTCTTCACTACCTACAAAGGTTAAAATGGGTCGAGGCATTAATGCCTGCGTTCCTTCATCCAATTTAACGGTCATAATAGACCTTAAATCCTCCAAAAGGATCTTATTCACGCGTTTAGCAGGAGGAAGGGTATCCTAGGTACTGAACCACCGAAAGGTCCCTAATTCATCCACACGCAGTCATTTCGGGATTTCATGGGTTGGGGTTTCGGGACTCGTGAGTACAAGAGGACTCTCACCCAGGTACCCCGGGTGCCGAAACTCTGAAATATCGAAGTCCAAGAATACCATTCTCTCCCGTGTAGGATTTTAAAAACTATGCCATTAATTCCTTCTTTAGGCCCTTGGGTAAATTTCACCAGGTTTGAAGACCCAACTGGAAGGTCCTCTTAAAATCTCTAAGCTATTAGCTTATGTGACTGGTAATGAGCAAGCTCAAGGTTTTTACTGCGACGACAGTCCTTTCTAGGCACTTACCCCAGCTCTATAGGGTGAGCGGAATTTCCTGAAAGGGTGTCCCTTTGAGGAAATCTATCCAGGGCAACACGAGAGACAATTAAGGGAAACAACCTCCCAAGAACAGACTTAAAAACTGGATTCGTTTAAACACCTATATCTATATCTATATCTATCTATATATATATATATATATATATATATATATATATATATATACAAGACGAATGTGGTCATTCCAACATAAGCAGGCAACCACCATTCCAATCAAAACACCATGCAAACATTTCTACACAGAAACCATTTATAAGTGTTCAAACCATGAGCATACATTCCAAGATATTTAAATTCAAGATACGAGATATAACACTTATCAGAAAAACACCAGGTGATGCAACTACTAAGAGGGGTGCTCATTTCCACCCAACCATAGGCTCAGTGACTCCGAATGGATTTACCACTAGCCACCCCCGAGCTAGACCATGATGCTTGAGACTCTCTGCCTCTGTTCTTCAGCGATCGAGAACAAAGGTTGCTCTCCTTCTTCTCTGCTATCACTCACTCTGTATTTTTGTTCCAGAGTTCTTCCGATATCTCCCTGTGATCTTCCCCCTCGTGTTCCCCTTCCACACCTTTTACCTGCCTTTTCTTTTCTGGCAAGGTTGTGTGTGGCACGAATTTCCCCATGGTGGTCAGGTATGAGGCCTCCATGGATGGGCGGTTCACCCCCATCCCTCATTAACTCATGAGGATCCTCTTCACCTACCAACCTGGCGAGTAATTCATTTTGGGGCTAGCGAGCCACTCTTGGTTCTCCAGGCCAGTGAAGACCAAATACGATATTGGTTTAAGTGGAAGTTAGCACCACCATTCCAGGTGCCTTCCACCACCTTTCTTTATCCATCATGGTCTCCTTTTCAGCACATCCCCCTCCCAACAATCCTGCAACATATATATATATTCATAATGTTAATTTACATTCGTCAACCTTGTATACTAAGGTCCATTAAAATCACACATTCACATCTTTGAGTCTGCCATAGTTCCTGGGCAGTATAGTTATTTTTACAGACTGGGGGAAATAGGGTGTTACAATTCCCGCCCCCTTAAAGGAACATCGTCCTTGATGTTTTATCTATCAATATGACATGTATGTACAGAGGTAAAAAAAATCGGATATGCCTGTTTCATGGCATCCTCCATTTCCCATGTAGCCTCATCTGGGCCAAAATGTCTCCACTGCACCTTGACCTGTGCAATGGTTCGGTTTCGGAGCGGGGTTTCCTTTCTGTCCAGTATGCATTGAGTTTTTGGTAGGAATTCTCCCTCCGGTTCCACCTGGATCACAGACCAGTCAATTATATGATTAGGATCATGTACACATTTCTTCAATAATGAAACATGGAAAACATTATGTGCTTTTACTATGGGAGGAAGTGCTAGCCTATAGGCTACAGTTCCCACTCTATATAGAACCTCAAAGGGTCTAGAATACTGAGGTTCCAACTTGGCACAAGCTCCCATTTTCAGGGAACTTTTCCTGGGCCTAACTCTGAGATATACATGGTCTCCCGTCTTGAACTCTCTCGGAGTTCTCTTTTGGTCAGCGTAACTTTTCTGTCGGTTATGAGCGACCTTCAGGTTTTTTTTTATTTGAGTCACTTGTTGTTCCATTTCTTTCAACATGTCGGGTCCAAAAGAAATTTTGTTTACGAGATTACTCCAATTGACAGGAGTATTGCACGACCTTCCATAGAGGACTTCAAAGGGACTCATCTTTAAGGATTCTTGGTAGCCGTTATTGTAGGCAAACTCCACCAGTGGCAGGTAGTCTTCCCACTTCTTGGGTTGATGCATTACATGGATTCTTAGAATTTCTTCTAGTATTTAGTTCACTCTTTCTGTCTATCCATCGGTTTGAGGGTGATAGGCGGTGCTAAACAACAACTTGGTCTCTAAACCTGCCATTAGTGATTTCCAAAAGTTGGAAGTGAATTTTGTGTCTCTATCAGACACGATCTCTTTCGACATACCATGCAGTTTAAATATCTCCTTTAGGAATACATTGGCGATGTCTATTTCCTTACAAGTTGACTTGATGGGGATAAAGTGAGCGAACTTGCTCAATTTATCCACCACTACCATGATGGCATCATTCTGTTTGGTTGAGGTTGGTAATTCGGTGATGAAATCCATGGAGATAGTTTCCCATTACAATTCTGGGATTGGTAGAGGTTGTAATAATCCTGTTGGGTGTCGATGTTCTGCTCTTACCTGTTGGCATTCCATGCATTTGGCTAGGTACTTAGCTATGTCTTTCTTCAATCCAGGCCAATAGAATTGTCTCCTAGTGGCCATGATCATATTCCGGTATACTGGATGACCAATATAGGGTCTTTTATGTAGTTCATCCTGTATGAACCTCTTCAAGTCGCCACAATCTGGGATATACAATCTGCTTCGGTAAGTGAGCAGACCTCCTTCCATCATCTGGTAGCCTCCATACTTTATCCTTGTGGGTTCTTGCTGCAGGTACGAGGTCATGGTATGGAAGAATGTGTATGTCTCTTGTGCATTTCTGACTCTTTCTTTAACATCCGTCTCGCAGGTGCTCACCGTGGCTAGGTGATATGTTTTCATGCTTCTGCTAAGGGCATTCGCCACCCTATTTTCTTTTCCTTTAATGTGTTTGATTTCGAAATCAAACTCGCTAAGGAGGGCCATCCACCTAGATTGTCTAGCATTGAGCTTCAGTTGGTCAAACAGATATCGCAATCCACAGTGATCTGTCATAAGTACAAATTTTCTTCCCAGGAGGTAATGCCTCCACATTTTCAAGGCATGCACTATGGCAGCCAACTCTAGATCATGGGTCACATAGTTGACTTCATGCTCATTCAATTTTTGGGACTCATAGTAGACCACACTTCCTCCTTTCATAAGGACTCCTCCGAGCCCTTCCTTACAGGCATCTTTGCACACGAGGAAGTTGGATTCGGGATCGACGATCTTCAACATGGGTGCGTGGGTCAGTAGATGTTTCAGGGTTTGAAATCTTTCTTCACATTTTTGTGTCCATGTGAATTTTGTCCCCTTCCTCTGGAGGGAAGTGATTGGACAACCAATCTTGGAGAATCCTTTTATAAATATCCTATAGTATCATGCTAATCCCATAAAGGATCTGATATCCGAAACATCCTTTGGGGTAGGCCATTCCATGATAGACTTGATTTTGTCAGGGTCTACTGCTACTCCTTCTTCAGATAGGACATGGCCTAAGTAATGTATTTGCTTCTAGAAGAATTCACATTTTTTGAATTTGGCATAGAGCTGATTTTCTCTTAGCACTTGTAGCACAAGCCTAAGATGCTCTTCATGTTCTTCTCCATTCTTGGAGTAAATTAATATATCGTTAATAAAAACCAACACAAATTTGTCTAGGAATTTGCTGAGTACATTGTTCATCAAGCATATGAAAGTGGAAGAGGCATTGGTCAACCCAAACGTCACTACCACAAACTCATAGTGACCATACCTCATCCGGAAGGCAGTTTTATGGATGTCTTCAAACTTGATTCGGACTTGATGGTATCTCAACCTCAAATCAATCTTTGAGAAAATATACGCACCACCCAATTGATCGAACAGGTCATCGATCTTGGGGAAGGGGTACGTGTTCTTTATAGTTACCTTATTGAGTTGTCTATAGTCTATACACAGTCTAAGGGTACCATCCTTCTTTTTCACAAATAGGACTAGTGCTCCCCATGGAGACACGTTGGGCCGTATATAGCCCTTATCCATCATTTCTCTCAATTGCAATTTGAGTTCAACTAGTTCAGGTGTGCTCATCCGGTAGGGTGTCCTAGACACCAGCACCACTCCCAGTGCAAGTTCTATTGAGAAGTCAATGTCCCTTCTCGGAGGTAGACTCGGTACCTCTTCCAGAAATACATCTCTGTATTCTCTCAGGGTAGGGTGGTCTTCGAGGCTTGGTTTTTCTCCTTCAATTCCTTTCAACACTTGTATTGCATATAGGGGACATCCTTTTTGGCAATACCTTCTCATTTGTAAAGATAATATTTGTCTCATCGAGACAGGTTTTCGAATCCCTTGAAGGGTTATCCTTTTTCCTTCTTTACTTACACATTCTAAGGTTTTATGGTAACAGTCCAATCTGGATTTATGGGCGGCTAGCCATTCCATACCAATCAATAGATCATACGATCCTAGGGGTAATATGTTAAGGGTTGCTTGGGTGGGGAATTCACCCAAAATTAATTGGTAGGCTAGTATGGCCTCTGCTACCCTTCTTTTGGTGCCAGTAGCTAACTGTACCAACCATGGCTTGGTAGGTTTATGTGGTTGTAGTTTACACTTATCAATAGTCTTAGGGGCTATATAACTCAAGTTTGAATGAGGGTCAATCAGAATAGACACTAGATGGTTGGAAATCATACCTTTTATTTCCACCACTGAAGCTTGGTGGTCGACTTGGTTATTATCCAAGGCTGCATAAATTTGCGGCTCACTCCCGACCACATCATTGACAGTGTTAGCTTCCTGGATGTTGTAAATTATCCAACTATTCTGTTGTTGGTGTGGACAGTCTCTCAATAGATGTTCTTCTCCGCAGCCCCAACATTTCAAAGTTTCTCTCTTTGGGTTATCAACCTTCACTGGTATGGATCCAGAAGTTTTATTTCCGGCCAAGGAGGAAAATTCTGCTGGTGTACACTCCGGGCTGGGAAGCTCATTCTTGAGTTCTTCTTATAGTTGTTAAATCTTGGGGATTTAATCCCTTTTCTTTGAAATCTTGAACTATTCTTCAGTTTCCAGCCTTTGCGAGGTTCTGTCCGATGTCCAAACTGTTCATGACAATATCTTGCCTTTCGGATAGTGCCTTCTAGGGTCTATCGCTCATCAAATTCAATTATGTCCCGATAGTCCTTAGGTAGTCCACTGATGAAACATTGCACCTTTGCCTTTGCTGCCTTTATATAAGGTATATACCTCAAAAACTCGAGGAATCTGCTGACATATTCCTCTATAGTGAGTTTCCCCAGTTTGAGCTCATAGAATTCTTTAGTCTTTTCGTCGAAATATTTTTCCGATAGATACTTCTTCCAGAAGTATTTCTCAAATATTTCCCAAGATAGGTCCTCTTCACAAACCCCTTTCACATTCTGAAGTTCTTCCCACCAAATGGAAGCCTTTCCGTTCAAGTTGAAGGTGGCCACTCGGGCCTCCAAATTTTCTGAGAAGTCATGGACTCTGAAATACTTCTTTAGTCCAAGTAGCCAGGCCTCTGATTCCTCTCCCTTCTTTATTTCACCGTCAAAGGAGGGTGGTTTGGCCTTCCTGAATTCTTCGAATTTATGACCCTTGGGAAGCTTTCGGTTCTTCTGTCTTCTTCAGGAATAAGAACTAGTTCTGTTTCTAGAAGAGCCCTCCGAACTGCCAGATTCCTTTCCAGAGGAATCGTCCGCCGCTTGTCCTATAACTATGGGATGGACCTTTTTCGAGGTGCTCCTCTCAGTGTGGCCACTGATATGACCATGTTTCTGTACCTCAAGTTCATGCTACATTTGTCTTTGTAGGTCGGATAAGCTCTGCAATAAAACTGGTTTAATTTATGTTTGCTTCTCTTGTTCTTCCATCATCCTCTCATTGTTAGCCTTACAACTTTGTAATTCAACCATGAGGCTCCTCACAGTGTCGGCTAGATCTGGAGGGGTCCCTACTGCCCTTCTTTTGTCAGACTCTTCGTCTTTATTGTGGGAGTCGTCTCCCACCTCTTGGTGGGTCACCATTCTATACATCTACAATTTCCCCCGGTTGATCTCCTGCTTGTGTGCAAAAGGAAAAATGTTGGTTGTTAGTCAATGTTCATATTCATTCATAACCAGTACATAAACTCATATTTTTTTTTTCTCATGCACACACACAATAGGGGTTTTCATTCTTAACTTAGAATTTTTGATTGAAGGGGGTCAAGATAAGGAGTCACTCCTTTTAACAGTACTCCGAATGGAGTCTCTGCGCAACCCGTTCATGAGCCCAAGCAGACCAAGTGTTGTAACCATGCTCTGATACCAATCTGTAACACACCCACTATGGGAACTAAGATTTTTCGGCTTTTTCCTTCTTTTCACCGAGGAACATAATTCCCCGAATACCTATGGGGCTTGATATAGACCCTGCCATCCCTTATCCGTACCCATATGATCGGAGGCTATGACCACAGGCCTTATCAGAGAGGTGCTCGTCGGCTTTCGCGATTCGGGAAATTGCGAAGCATGAATTTTCCTTTCTTTATTGTCTTTCGAAGGGTTGAAACCCGAAACGAATCTAACTGCTTAATGAGATTAACAACAACCCAGGTTAAGTCTGGGTACTCTACCCTTTGGGATTTCCCATACCGAAATTTCGGGAGGTGCAATGACAAGAGGACTTACCGTTAGGTATCTCGGGTGTCGAAACTCCGAAACACCATATCTCGTCCGCACTATCATTATTTTGGGGTTTCACACTTCGGGCTTTCGGGACTGGCAGGTACAAGAGAGCTTGTCAATAGGTATCTCAGGTACCAAATTACCGAAACCCCCAATATTATATGTGCTAAGCTATTTCGGCACTTCCCCTTTCGGGATTTCGCATTAAGTGAGAACAAAGGGTCTCGCTCCCAGGTTTCCCGGAAGGCTAAAACTCTGAGTTATCAAAACTCTAAACATGCTCCACTATTTCAGGGTTTCCTCCATCGATATCTCACGAATCGGGGTTTCGAGACTGGCGAATACATGGGGCCCTCACTTAGGTACCCTGGGTGCCGAAATACCGAAGTCTAATAACTTCTCCACACCCTATTTTTCGGGATTTCGTAAGTCAGGATTTCGGGACTTGCGAGTACAAGGGAAACTTACCCTTGGGTCCTCCATGTTCTGAAAAGTCCAAAATGCCGAATCAAGTCACACTATGCCAAATTGAGATTTCGCGAGTCGGGTTTCACATATCGGAACTTCGCGATACAAGTAGCCAAAGCTTCACACTCCTCGACTACCCAAATGCCAAAAAGCCGATACACCCGCTCATCATACACTTGACCAAATTTAGGGTTTCATAGTTCGAGATTTCGCAACTAGTGGGTACAGGGGAACTTATCCTTGAATATCCCGATTCCCAAAATACCAAACATCAATACTTTCTCATGCTGGTCCAATTCGGGGTTTCACGAATCGAAGTTTCGTGACGTGAACCGACACGAGGTCTCGCACCTAGATCTTCTGGAAGCCGAAACTTCTGAAATACAACTCTTAAACCTGCGCATCTGTTTCAAGATTTCACCCATCTGAATTTCACGGGTCGGGGATTCGAGACTTTCGAGTACAAGGAACTCGCCTCTAGATATCCTGGGTACCGAAACTCCAAGATCTTATAACTTCTCCATACTATTATCATTTTGGGATTTCACAAGTCGGGGTTTCGGGTCTTGTGAGTATAAGAGAACTCGCACTTAGGTACTCCGGTGTCGAAACTTCAAAAACTTGTAACTTACCCACACACTAGCATTTCGGGATTTCATATGTCAGGATTTCACGAGTCGTGAGGACAAGGGTTCTTACCCTCTGATCTCCCGGGTGCCGAAAATCCAAAACACTTACCAGCCGCCATGTGTACTCTACAGCTGGACGGTCTAGGTACTCCCATGGGTCTTAGAATCGATGGTCCCGATTTCTTCGCTACTTACGAAGGTTAAAATGGGTTGAGCTATTAACGCCTGTGTTCCTTCATCCAATTTAACGGTCGTAACAGACCTTAAATCCTCTGAAAGGATCTCATTCATGCGTTTAGCAGGAGGAAGGGTATCTTGGGTACCGAACCACCGAAAGGTACCTAATTCATCCACACGCTGTCATTTTGGGATTTCACGGGTTGGGGTTTCGGGACTCGCTAGTACAAGAGGACTCGCACCTAGGTACCCCGGGTACCGAAACTCTGAAATATCGAAGTCCAAGAATTCCATTCTCTCCCGTGCAACATTTTAAAAACTATGCCGTAATTCCTTCTTCAGGCCCTTGGGTAAATTTCACCAAGTTTGAAGACCCGACTGGAAGGTCCTCTTAAAATCTTTGAGCTATTAGCTTCTGTGACTAGTAATGAGCAAGCTCAAGGTTTTTACTGTGACGACAGTCCTTTCTAGGCACTTACCCTGGCACTATAGGGTGAGGGAACTTTCCTGAAAGGGTGTCCCTGTGAGGAAATCTATCCAAGGCAACACGAGACACAATTAAGGGAAACAACCTCCCGAGAACAGACTTAAAAACTAAATTCGTTCAAACACCTATATCTATATATATATATATATATATATATAAGATGAATGTGGTCATTCCAACATAACCATGCAAACGCCATTTCGATCAAAACACCATACAGACATTTCTACACAGAAACCATTTATAAGTGTTCAAACCATGAGCATACATTCCAAGATATTTAAATTCAAGATACCAGATATAACACTTATCAAAAAAACACCAAGTGATGCAACTGCTGAGAGGGGTGCTCGTTTCCACCCAACCGTAGGCTCAGCGACTCCGAATGGATTTACCACTAGCCACCCCTGAGCTAGGCCACGATGCTTGAGACTCTCTGCCTCTGTTCTTCAGTGATCGAGAACGAAGGTTACTCTCCTTCTTCTCTACTATCATTCACTCTATATTTTTGTTCCAGAGTTCTTCTGATCTCTCCCTGCAATCTTCCCCCTCGCGTTCCCCTTCCACACCTTTTACCTACCTTTTCTTTTCCGAAAAGATTGCATGTGGAACGAATTTACCCACGGTGGTTAGGTCTGAGGCCTCCACGGATGGGCGATTCACCCCCATCCCTCATTAACTCATGAGGAGCCTCTTCACCTACCAACCTAGCGAGTAATTCATTTCGGGGCCAGCTAGTCGCTCTTGGTTCTTCGGGCCAGTGAAGACCAAATATAGTATTGGTTTCGGTGGAAGTTAGCGCCACCATTCTAGGTGCCTTCCACCACCTTTCTTTAGCCATCGTGGTCTCCTTTTAAGCATATCCCCCTCCCAACAGTCNATATTCATAATGTTAATTTACATTCGTCGACCTTGTATACTAAGGTCCATTAAAATCACACATTCACATCTTTGAGTTTGCCATAGTTCTTTGCCAGTATAGTTATTTTTACAGACTGGGGGAAACAGGGTGTTACAAGGGGGGCTAGAGTTTGACTGGCACCAGGTTGCGAAGAAAAGTTGGATCGTTGGCCAGGTTTCTGGTAAATACCATGGCCTTTACTAGCGTGTGGAAACTACATTTACTGGGATATCATCGGTTGATTCCCGTAATTGGATGATGAGGGATGGGTGGGGATCGCTCCCTACATTGTGTTCCAAAGATTCTGGAAGGGGTTTCCCCCAGCCGATATGATGGGCATAGGTGCTGAGCCTTTCTTGGGGTTCCATTGACCATGGAAGGGGTTTCCCTCGGTCGTCATCCCTTGCGAGGGAACTGATCCCTGCCAAGGATTCCAAAGTCCGTGTGAGGAGAAAACTCTTGTACTTGCCCCCTGTGTAGGAATAATACCCTGGACAGGATTCTGTTGTCCAAAACCAGGGTTTCCCCTGGCCGAGACGACAGATGACAAAAAATAATTATTACCAAACACGTTGAACAAATAGAAATGCATGGATCCCACCGGCATGGTGTAAGAAGAAGATCCTACACTTCCTACTCTAAACAAGTTGTAGTTCGTGTTCAGCCCAACGGGTGGCTAGAAAGCACCGCTGAGCGAGGGGGACAGAGGAGGTATATGACCTCCATCATAAGGGATAGAGTTATAGGAGGCTGAGGTTGCCCTAATGGACCCTTGCAAGGGAGCATTTAAGCTCCCTTCCCCTAGACCCATGGTCTGTAGGGTGGAGTAGGTAAGGACAAAGTTCGTATCAAAGTCAGGCATCCCATATGAAAATGGAGGGCTCATCGCACTCTGTGTAAATGGAGCATTGGTCGTTGCTGCTGACGGTATCGGGCCACTGCCCAAGGTAGAGGAGCTCGAGACCACTGTGGTCTGAACCGACGTAGGTGGGTTAGGAGGCGGAATACCCCCTATGGTGACAACTGTTAAGGGAGTGTGAGGACTCCTGGACGAAGTAACAACATTTGCTTCCATAACTGCTTGTAAGAATATCTAATGCTCGTAAGGTGTTACCCTTAGAGGGACAACTTGTACCAAAATTGGTGCAGACAAGTCAGTGATCGGAGGGTTGGCTAGCCCGAAAGCTTTCAATCCAAAGTCATAAATAGTAGGTTCCTCTGGATTCGAGTAATCTCCTCTCGGAGCAGGCTCGGGCACAGTTTCCTATGGCCCGATCACTTCGTATGGCCCTTGCTAGTCAAGTCTTCACCGTAACAGTGGTGGTAGTGGCTCTAATGCAACCGATGGTAGGCCCTGAACCCTTCGCGACTGGCGGAGCTCTTGATCTTCCACCTTGTGAAAATATCAACGACACAATAAGGCTTTAACTAACGTTTAAAACCAAACACACACTAGAAAAGTTCTTACAAGATAAACCAAGCAAAACACTATCTAGTTGGAAGAACAGTTATGCCAACCAACACTAGAGAAACTTATTGATGTAAGTGCAACTCGAACACGGAAGCGCCCTCCAGGTATACTCTGCAAAGTGTGACACGACATCTACCCTAGGTATCGCGGTATACCCCCGCAATCACCTATGTAAGTCCCTAGAATAAAGGCAACTAAGTTTCCATCTCATAAACAGTCACCATGTGGGTATAATCGATAGTCGGGTGGACCGCAATGAGTAGGATAACAAGTCCAAAACCTATCGAGGGTATCGAAAGCAAGTGGTCCGGAAGGAAACTAAGGATATTGAACGGATTCGAGGTCCACGAAGCTCCATAGGCAAATGCGAGCGATAGTATCCCACGACAAATCTTTAATATGCGTTCTCCACTACGTTTAGTCTGGTTTTGGAGGTGTTATCTCTGCTACCTTTCCTCACACAACCTCATGTTTAGCCCCTGTGTTAGAGGGGGGTCTCGGATAACTTTCACGTGACTGGACTTTTACACTCCCTAGCTCTGACTCCAATGTTTTTTTGTAAGCCTTGAAGAGTTTCCTCTCCAACCTAATTCAAGGCTCTACTCTAAACTAGTTGATTGACCCTACAAACATAAAAGTCTAATTAATTTTAAATTTAGCGTTCGTTTTAAATGGCTTGTTTTAACTCAAAGGATATGGCAGTGAAACTAGTGATGTGTATGAGAGATGAAAAGAGGAGGAATAAACGAAACTGAAAGAAAAATTACTTCTAGTGAAAAATAAAGATTCACAACTAGCTCTTTGTAACCAACTTTTTCATAACTAACTTTTTTCAAGATCTTAAAAAAGAATACCTAAAAGGAAATTCCGCTCGACTACGAGCTACTTAAGTTCTAAGAAATCAGTAAAGAACTTAAAAAATGAACTCTTTTTCCTATCAAGTAAAATAACTAACTCCAACTACTTTACCAAACTAAGAAAGAAAATTCTTTTTCCTTTTTTTTTTTTGAAAATGCTTCAAATAGGAAAAACTTGAAATAAATATTTTTTCTCTTTTCTTTAAAGAAAATGAAAGGGGAAAAAGAAAATACAAAACAAGACTGAAAAATGAACTTTGGCCCACTGTGAATCCCAGGGAATCACTAAAGACACCAAACAGACTGATAAAAAACTCAAAGACTCGCCTAAAACCCTTTCAAAAGTAAACACAAGAAACCTTTCAAAAAGACTAGAAAACTGACATCTAACCCAAGCTATGACTGTAAAAACAGAGACACTGAACTCTTTCAAGAAACCCTGAGAAGTAAAACCTCAATCAGGAAAGAGGTTGGATGTCTCTTTTTCAAAAGCAATTTCTTGAACCAAGTATGCTATTGTTGTTTCAACAGCCTGCGTATGTATGCGGGTTGTTTACTAGACATGGCGCATATGTATGTGGGCTATCCCACTATAGGGCACTGACACGTACACCTCTATAATTTCTCAAAAAAAAAAAAAAAAAACAGACTAACTGATAAGGAAGGGAGAATTGGTATGGCACCAACAGGTGACCAGAATCCCTTAAAAGACTCAGCAGACTCAAATCATAAACTCAAAAGGTACAAGAAAACCAATCAAACACACAAAAAATCCCCTAAAACCCTAGAGGTTTCCCCAGTATGGTCGCCAATTCAGCTGGCGGGAAAACCCCCCCTATGGCTACACCAGGGTTTACAATGTAGGCAGATCAATAACCGTTTAAAAGTCTCCTAGTTCTCTAACTACCCCAAACATACCCCAGACTCATACAAGAAAAGAAAAATGAGAAGGATCGGGTAACTATACCTCTACTCTGCGTCCGGTGATGATCCTTTCGCGCTTGAAAGCTTCGTCAGTTGCATGCCTCCTCCCAAGGCTGGTTTGCATTCAAAGACAGACAAACATAAAGCTACAAGCATGCAATTCATACACAAATTAGGGTTAGACGTTAGAATATTAAAACATAAATCATTAGAAACATTCAACATGCCATGATTTGGGACAGGAAAAGTACTTCTTTTATTGATAATACAATGATCACTTACAACCAAAGTCGGCTACTGCTCCATGAACTTGGTATGGGCTCCTCTTCACCAAGGTCCAAGTGCACCTTCGTATGGCTTCTCCTCTCAACCTTCTTCTTAGGAAGTAAAATGAGTTTCTGATGGAGGAAGGAAGGGAAAATTGGGGAATTCTGAGGCAATTCTCACAAAAGGGTTGCAATTACTTGGGGCAAGGAGGGGATGTGAAATGAGCAGAGTTTCAATGTTCTTATGTCTAGATGTGGAATGAGACCCCAACACCTCCTTTTTTATGACAAAATGATGGTTATTTGGTTGGGTGACGGGCTCTAGGTGATGGATTAGTTGGGAAACTACCTAATAGCCTATAATCTCAACAAATTCCTTGCAACTTTTAATTTTTTGCAACTTTTGGAAGTATATGTGGGTTGTAGTGGTGCAACATGCGTACGCACATGGGTTGTAGTGGTGCAACCAGCATATGTACGCATGAAATATTGGTGCAGGGCACGTACATCTTCAAAAAATGGGTTTTTTAGAAGAGCAACTCAATGATGGCTTGACAAAAAATGCAAGTAAGAGGACCAAATGCCAGGTATGCATGTTTAGAGAAATTTAGGGTTATAACAAGGCTGATAGCCAATCCATTGTTTTACATACAAACTAGTGAACTCTTGTTCTGAGCCTAGAGATCATTTTTATATTTTTCGTTGTTGGGGAGCATTGTCTCTTTCTTCTCTGTTTCACTTTTTTATTTGATCCAACTACCTCGCACACTTATGTTTCCTGCTAGTGCTCCACGTAGACTCTTTACATCAGGGGAAATATTAATTGTTTGGCCAAATCATCTTTTGGTCGCCCCACGTCTTCATCTAATGCTGGAAATAATCATTCTGAGATATTTCCCAGTGATTTTTTTCTTGATTTTGGCGGGCATCTTCTTGTTTTCCAGCACAACTGACAAAACTCGGACTATTGCACACTTGGTAGTCTTTATACTTGGAGAGCTACTAAAAAAACTCAGTCCCATGCACCATTTCTCTATTTTCTCTGTGCATTTCCTTATATGCACGCACAATTATGAAATGAGTGCACAAAACTTTGTTTTTGTGCGCACACAAAATTGGACCCAAAACTTTGGGTGCCAACAATGGGTGTCACTTAAGTTCATCACTTGGTGTTTGTTGTTGTGGTTCCTAGATGGTACCATGTCAAGGACAAATGTGAGGATGCTCCATTGGTAAATTATTGGTGATGGGATTGATTGCAATATATTTGTTATGAGTGGCCACTATTACACCTAATCAGTTCCTGCAACGACGTGTAAGAAGTACAAGACTCCCCCATTGCATCACCACATTTAACATCATTATTAGCTACGATATTCCCCTGTGTATTTTTTAAACAATGTATGCAAGCATTCAAAATTTCAGTTTGATTATTCACTTAGAGAATTTGACTTTATTATCCTTTATAGTCGTAATTGTTATAGCCATGCAAATTTACAAATTATGGTGTTGTGTAATTGTTATAACCATGTAAATTTACAAATTATGGCATTGTCTAAATTTTCTATATTTTGGTCATTTTCATTGGAATCTGGCGATATAAATCCGCATGAAATCACAATCTTCTATTGTTTAAATTGCATTTATGAATGCAAAAATAGATTTAATGTGCTGAAAAACCGTTGGGGCTCTCGAATTATACAAAATTAACCACTCAAATCTACTCAAGCTCAATAGTAGATCATTTTAGATGATATTTTACCCCAATCAATAATAACTATCTCCACTATGGTTTGACAAATAAATTTTATTGCTTAAAAAAATCATTTATACAGGAAAAAAAACCATTGAAAATAAATAAAAAACTTTTAAATATATATATTTATATATATAATTCAAAGACATTTCATATTTCTAACACACTCTACAACTCAGAGCTACACCTCAACATTTTACCACCATGTAAAACTATTTACATAACAGTAAAACACAGTAAATTAAACACTCAAAACTATTTAGATCAAAGCCTCTAAAGCCGAGCCTATTCCTGGTCATCTTTTATCTTGATTGTGCATTGGGATTGGGGTTGTAGAAAAACAAACTCTGATGCATGCCCGTAAGATGCCCCAAACGCACAACTGCTGAGAAATACCTTTCATTCATCAATTAACGGGTTCATCCAATTAATATGTGTAAATAAAATGGTCAACACGCACATGGTGGTGGAAGATTACCTATAAGGTGGCATAATGTGCAATACTATATGTAAAATAATAATATTTAAAGCGTCTCGTGAACAAATTGTTTAGTATTTTAAATTTTAATATTTAAAGCATCTTGTGAATAATAGACTGGGTATTTTAAATTTGATGTTCCTATAAAATATTATTTATAGGAAATAATAAAAAAATATTTTTTTTTATTTTATTTTAAAAATAATAAAATGTAATAGTAAGTTTATTATTATTTTGTGAATAAATTATGGAGTGTACTCAAGGTTGTTTTTAGTTTTTTATCTTTTTTGGCATATATATTGATAAGTTAGAAGATTGTTTAGAAGAAATAAGTTATGTTTCTTATGGTATAGTTGTAACACCTATGTTTTCCTTAACTTATAATTAATCATAAAATAGGATTTACCATGCTAAGGCATGTGGATAGTGTAAATGTATTATTGTTTGAGTTGCCAATAATTGATTGTGGGGGTGAAGCCTTGAAAGTTGGCCATGATATCATTAGAGAAAAGAATGTGAAAACTATAAGGGATGGTCATTATATCAAATAACCCCAAATTTCTTTGATGAGAATAATAAACCTCCTTTGGATAATTCCCAAATTCCCTTGTAAAAATATAATTTTTTTATTTTATTTTAAAAATAATAAATTATAATAATAAGTTTATTATTATTTTGTGAATAAATTATGGAGTGTACTCAAGGTTGTTTTTAGTCTTTTATTTTTTTTGGCATATACATTGATAAGTTAGAAGATTGTTTGGAAGAAATAGGTTGTGTCGGTCCTACTCTCATGATATAGTCATCAATCTCCTTCTTTATGATGATGATATCAATATGACTATTAATACTAATAAGACTAAGGTCATGATCATTAAATTCATTAAGATCACTTATGATACCTTTGTATATGACAACAACAGCTTGGAGGAAGTGACTTCATACAAATATCTTGGAATCAATATTCACCACAAGCTCAAGTGAAATTATAGCATTTAAAAAATGATTATTGGGGGATGGAAATCTTATTATGGGATTGAAAACAATTGTAAATCAACTGATCTTTGGACATGGGATAAGAAGAAATTCCTCTTTGAGACTCTTTTTACGATTGTTATTCTATATGGATGCGAAGTCTGGGGATGCAGTATCTCACTTCAATCCTAGAGAAAGATAGCGCAACTACAAAAGAATTTTATAACCTATAATATCAAAATTAAAGGAAATACGCCCTATCTCATCCTCCTCTTAGAAGAAAGCCTTTCCCCCATTGAGAGCACAACTATGAATAGACAACTAATGTATAAGAACAAGTTAAACAACATGGAAGACAAGAGGCTTCCAAAAATTTCTTCAAAATCCCGTCGTAACCACATTCGACTCAAGTGAGGATAGCATAAAGATGCCCAATCTTGGCTAAGCTATTGGGGAATCATGGAAGATACCATTTTACAGAATAAGGATACTATTAAAAATATCATTAAATCAAAATTTAAGGAGAAAATGTGTTGTGATAAAGAGTTAGAGGAAAAAAGAAAATTAAGGTATTATAAGGATGTAATCAACTCTAATCTAGAAGATCAAAATTATCTCCATGTTTTAACAAGTGTAATGAAAAAAATAAGCATTGCTAAGATAAGAACAAATTCTTACGAGCTTCATAGTGAGAGTCAATTCCTAAAACGTCGTGGGATGAAAGAGTGTGTCACCTTTATGACACTAAGAAGGTTCAAGATGAAAATGACTTTCTCTTAGATTGTCCATCCTATACCTACATTAGATCTCAATTTCAAAATATTTGTCACACTACCAACCTTCCAAACCTTTTAACTCAACAAAACTATGTTGATCTTGGAAAGCTTCTCTTAATGTTTTTCTAGCACAAAAACAAAATTCTAAAGAATTGCAAGTAATCCCTTACCCACCAATTCAATCTCAGTGAAGATTCTTCTTCATCATCATTATCATGTAGTGTTAAAAAATACTATATAAAATTAATAAATTTAAAACATTTTAGATGATGATACCTCTTAATGTTCATTAAAACTAACTTTGGTTTATTAAATTTTTAAAAAAGTAAGAAATTACTTTTATGTATTAATATTTTTATATTTGAAATTTTTTAAGAAAAGCATTTCTATATCATCATAATTTTGGTGACTTAAAAGTTTATAAGGTTAGCACATTAGCCTAATGGTTATGCTTATGCCTTAAAATTATTGCAATCTCAAACTTCTTAGTCTAAATGTTCTAGGTTTTGCTTTTTTTTGTTTTTTATGAAATCCAACTATAAACTATTGAAATTGTAAATTCAAATGATTAAATTTATATAATCCAAACAACTAAAATAATTTTAAGATATTATTAATAAATTCAAAAATATTATTTAAACAAAAACCATATTTAATTTATTTCCATTTATTCATAAAATACATCTAAATTTAACAAACTTGTGATTAAACAATTTTTCCATTAACAAACAAAAATTATTATTCCCTTTCCTTTTCGGATCGTCCTCGTCTACGACATAAATTTCAAATAAAGTTAAAGTGCGAATAAAGTGAAAGTAAAATATATTTAACTCGTCTACCTCATAACAATAGCTAGGAGCCTATAAAGCATTTAAATATAAATTTATATAATATTTAAAAAAAATTGGACCTAATCGAAAACTTGATTTAATGTATCATAAAGAAAAGGTGTAAAGCATTTAAATATAAATTTATATAAAAATAAAACAAGATTGAAACTAGTTGAAAATTTGATTTAATATGTCATAAATAAAGGTTGCATAGCAATTCAGTCCTTGTTGAGTTAGTTGGGAAATACATGTTGAACAATAAAACTTAATATAACTAAATGCATAAATAATACATAAATAACAAGGGTTGCATGGCAACGAAGTCCCTGCCGAGTTAGATAAATTTAATTGCAGATGTAATAAGGATGGTGAGGTAAGTGCGAAACACATGTTAAACAACATCAATACAATTAAATGTAGATTTAATAAGGATGGAGAAAAT
>SNQJ01S0021217.1:86639-106685 GCA_010110895.2 Picea sitchensis | reverse complement strand
AACCTGGGGTAAGTAAACTAACTTAGAGTTGTAGAAAAATATATGCCAAGGTAGAAGGGCTAGTAGTAGTATAGTCTAACTAAGGAAGTGATTATCTAAAGGCTAATCTACTCAAGCAAGAACTACTAATGATCAAACTCTACTAAGCAACTCAAACTATGTACCCTAAGTAACCTTTGAAAGAAGGATTGATGGATAGTTCTAGGAAAACAAATGAAAACCCTACACAAATCAAACTAGTTTATTCATAACAATAAGAGAAAGTAAACTATTCATCCAATAAGCAAATAACAACAACAAACTACTTTAACTAACCTATTCAAATTCAATAAACAACTATCCTGTGAAAGCAAGAAAATAGACAAGCAACTACACTATCTAAGCAATAATAGACAAGTAAGAAACCAACCTATTAA
The DNA here is from genome assembly GCA_010110895.2 of Picea sitchensis. Lineage (NCBI taxonomy): Eukaryota > Viridiplantae > Streptophyta > Pinopsida > Pinales > Pinaceae > Picea > Picea sitchensis. The sequence goes on along the minus strand of SNQJ01S0021217.1, from coordinate 106,269 downwards.
AGAAAGTAAACAACTAACTAACCTAGGATAACTTCTACAACAAGTGAACTAATTAAGATTACTCAATAAGAAACTAACTAAGCTAAAAGACAAGTGAACTCTATTCTTAAACTAATTTTCACAACTATTTCTAATTCATAAAAGGAAATCTACTTAATTGAAAGCAAGAGGAATTAACAACTAATATTTGATCTATGATAAGCAAACTACTCTTTAATCTACCAAGCAAGAAGACTATCTATCCTACAACAACAATAAAACTATCTTTTAATCTATGAAAGCAAGAAACTATCTTCTAATCTATGAAAGCAAGGAAACTATCTTCTAATCTATGAAATTCAAATGCATTCTATACTAATATAAGAAAAATCATACTACACGAAACTCAATAATTAACTATGAATTGAAATTACAACCTAAATCTAAGAAAAGGAAATTGCATGAAATAAACTAGACTAATCCTATTTAATAATTCAAATTGCAAAAAGGGAAAATACTCACAAAATAGAAATTTAAATACTATTCCAGCATAAGGTAAGTAAGCAATTGAGCAAACTAAATGGAAAATTAAATGAGAAAAACTTAAACAACAATTAGATAATCAATCTAAAATTGAAAACTAAAAACAATACTATCCATCCACCGAAGCCGTGTCAAAGAAATCACGAATTAAAAATTATGTTCTAAAATTATGTTTTTATCATCTATTTCAGCATAAAAGAAAACTTAATTTATCATCTAGCTACACACACGGTTAGTCTCTAAGCTTGCAATATTATTCCTATCATCTACAAAGTCATTGCATATTAACAAGATTCCTCATAATAACCTGCAAAACTAAATTAAAACAATTAAATCATAAACAACAAATTAAATAACAAAGAAGTAAAATAACATTTCATGTACAAGAAATAAAATAAATGACATTTATGCTACTCAATCTACAAACAAATTCATAGAATAGTTACCCAGACTACTGGTGGGCCCCCCAACAAGTTGTGGTCACTCTTCAAATGCACACCACGAACTTCAGCACAACGATTTCACCATTAAAACTAAAAACACAGGTTTTACACAATTTGGCAAAATGAAAATGACAAAACATAGCTAAAATCATATTTTTCTCTAACACACAACTTCTTCACTTCCTCTCCATTGTATGACCACCACGGTGGTATTTATAAGATTTACAGACCAAGTGGTCGACCACTGGAGGGTCGAACCACTTCCAAAAATGGTAAATTACATTAATGGTGCCCTAACTGCCGAAATGGAGCGAGCCAATAATCACCCTGCTTAACAAACCAAACTGACTTGTCAAGAGTTCAGTAGCTGGAGGGGATAAGCAAGAGCGAAACATGTGTTCCTGATTCACCCACCACTGGCGGCCAATGCCATAACTGCCAAATTGCCCATTGTTTTTTTGTAGGATGAGGTGCTGGACGGAGTGTCGGACCAGGTATCGGATTGAGTACTGGATGGAGTGTCGGACTGAGTGATGGAAGCAGAAACGTGATGCGATTTTTCCCTGTAACACCAAAAAACGTGAATTAGATCCTTTCAAACATAAAAACGTGATGAATTATACTCAAGATCAACATAAAACACAAATTATACATACCTGGTGTGGATCATAATGTTTTGCCACAAAATTCTTCAAAAACCTTCTCCAAAACATGAAAAACACATATGTACATTCAGAAAAGGTATCTAATTACTGTCATAAAATTGAACATATCAGGGGCCCAACATGTACCAAGGTACACTTCATAATTACAACTCAAATAAAAGAAATTAGATAGATCTATCTAATGAGATACTCCAGGTGAAAAGCATAGGTCATATGAGAAAGTTACAGCTGAAATAGTTAAGGTAAAAAATTTGGCACCAGTTTACTTCCAGAGGGAATAAATCCTTTCTCAGAATTTCATTTGAGGCACAAGAGAAGTCTATGGAAATTTTATTAACCATAGAAGACAACCATGGAGCCATATTTTGGATCTGAGTATGTGAAAATGTGTAGGAAAAGAAAGAACACACCTGTAGGATAGAAGAATAAAATGAGAAAAAGAATCAAAACTTCTCCAGACCATAACTTTTAGCTTAGAGCTCAGATTTGAGAAAATGAATAGTCACTGGAAAGGTCTTGAGGAGGATAAGAATTATTTTGACCCATAATTTTGAATTGGGTGCTAAAAATTTCTCAAGAGAACCCCAACACCATAATTCCCCGGGCCATTCGACTAGAAAAACATATGCACATTCAAGGTTGGGAATAAATCCAAGTATATCTCCTGTGAGGAATCAATGAAGGATAGATGGGTCATAAAACTTGCAAGAGGAGCTGAGGAAGATCAAGCCACCATATTTTTATGGAGAAAATAAGAAAGGAGAAGATATAGAAGGATGGTTCCTGGGAATAAGGAAATATTTCCAATTACATAATTTCTCATTGAATGCAGAAGATAGAATTGTAGTATACCACCTTCAAGGAAATGAATCTATGTGGTGGGATCGACTAAAGAAAGTTAAGCACGTCGATGAGAAAATAATTTCTTGGAAGTAGTTCAAGAAATATTTTCAGCAACAATACTTGTTAGAGAAATATTATGACAAGAATGTGAAACAATTCTTTGAACTCAAACTTGGTAGCATGACTATGGATGAATACAAGAAAAAATTCTTGGAACTTCTTAGGTATGTGAGCTTCATCAGGGATGCGAAGGTCAAAATTCAGAGGTTCCTGAGTGGACTTCCATCCTTCTGCAAGGATAAATTTCAGTTTGATGAGCCCAAGAATTTAGAAGAATCCATAAGAAATGCCAGGTGTTTATGTGAGAAGAACAAAGGAAGGACAACTTTCCAAAGGGCCTGGGATGACAAGAAGAAAGGAAATATGGATCAAAATAAGAAATGATTCAATCCATATTTCATAAGGAATAGTTCTCAAGCACATCAACAAGGACAACCATCTCGAGATGATCAGAAAATGACAGAGTCCTTGGGAAAGAGTCCAAGACAACAACCCATAAAGTGTTGGGATGTGAAGGAGATCATATGTATAAAGATTGTCCTCACCAAGGAGATAAGATGAATATTATGCATAACATCAAGCAAGAGGAGACAATAGTGGATGTGGGAAAAATCATGCCAAGGATCTATGTAGCCTTGGAAAATAGATAATAAGACTATCAATCCCACATGATTGAAGTGGAAGGTAAGATTGATAATCAACCCATAGTTATTTTAATTGATTCTAGAGCTAGTCATAGATATATAAATCCAAAGCTAATTGAAATATTTAAATTGAATAAATGTATGCATGAAAAGTTTTGGTTAGTTCAGCTAGCTACTGGAACCAAGAAAATAATTAATGATCTTGTTAAATAATGCCCTATAAACATGAACGTAATTAACATTAAGGTGGATTTGAACATGATATTGCTTGGGTCTTATGACTGCTTGATTGGTATGGATTGGATAGAAAAGCATCGTCTTGTTTTAGATTGTTATAAAAATATTTTCACATGTCTTGATGAAGAAGGGAATTCAAGGACAATACAAGGTATTCCAAGGCCTATATATATCCGAGAGATTTCAACATTGCAATTGAAAAGAAGTTTTAGGAAAGCGTACCAGATATATGCAACCCATATGGAAGAGACAATAAAGGATAAGGAGCCAAGTCTTGAAGATTATCTAGTATTGAAATAGTGTGAATATGTATTCAAGGAGCTACCGAGATTACTACCGATGAGGGATACAGATTTATCTATTGAATTAATGCTTGGAGTTTCTTCAGTGTCCAAATATCCATATAGAATGAGCATGCCAGAGCTAAAGGAGTTGAAAATATAACTATAAGAGTTGTTAAATAAAGGGTACATACACCCAAGTGTTTCCCCTTAGAGTGCCCCATTTATTTTTGTCAAGAAAAAATATGGAACACTGAAGTTATGTATTGACTTTAGAAAACTAAAGAAGGTTATCGTACATAACCAATATTCTTTTCCAAGGATTGATGATCTATTTGATCAACTGAAAGGAGAAAAAATATCCTCCAAGGTTGAATTGAGGTCAGACTATCATCAAGTGAGAATCAAATAAGAGGATACTAGCAAAAAAACCATTTGGACAAGGTAGGGACACTATGAATTTGTGGTGGTGCCTTTTGGGTTGATAAATTTACCAACTACATTTGTGTTTTATGAATGGGGTGTTCAGATATTTCTTAGAAAAATTTGTCATTGTATTCTTGTATTATATTCTTATATATTCCAAGATAGAGGAGGAACATGAGAAACATTTAAGGATGGTGCTACAAGTTTTGAGAGAGCACCAATTGTATGCCAAATTGAGTAAATGCACTTTTTATCATAAGTAGATCCATTATTTGGGTCACATTGTTTCAATATATGTCATAGCAGTGGATCCAAAAATGATTGAAGCAATCAAGGGTTGGCCAACACTAAAACACATTTTAGAGGTTAGATCATTTATGGGTCTAGCTGGTTACTACATGAGATTCATTTTAGGATTCTCCAAAATTTCACATCCAATAACATATTTACAAAAGAATGGAGTAAAATTTGAATGGAGTGCCAAGTGTGAAGAAAAATTATAGTGCTTAAAATATTTATTAACCATTGCAGCTATTTCAAAAGTTGTAGATCCATATGAGGATTTTGTTGTGTGCACAGATGCATGCAAGGAAGGGATTAGTGGAGTCCTTATGAAAATAGACATGTGATTTTTTATGAGTCCATAAAATTGAAGGATCATGAAACAAATTATGCCACACATGACTTAGAGTTGACAACCATAGTACATGCCTTAAGGATGTCAAGGATTTACCTTATGGGCATAAAATTTGAATTAAGGACAAACCATAGTGGTATGAAATACTTGTTTGAACAACCAATACTGAATGCTAGACAAACTTGATGGTTGGAATTTATTAGTGAATATAACTTTGATATCAAGAACATGAAAGGAAAAGAGAATAAGGGGTTAATGCACTCAACACAAGGGTGCATAAAATGCATGATACAACCATCAATATGTATAGAAAAAATTTAAATAATAGAATTCTAGAGGTTGTGACAACAGATCAACATTATGTGCAAGTTAGAGAAATCTTACAACATAATGATATACAACATAAATATACGGATTACAATATGGAAGAGGATGGAATCCTCTTATTTTGGAATAGATTTTATGTTCCCAGTTCTCAGGAATAGAGCAATTTAATTATAAAGGAGATGCATAATGTGCCATACGTTGGACATACATGATATTAGAAAACTATTACAGCTATAAGAGGCCAACATTTTTGGCCTGGTATGAATAAATATGTTACTGATTGTTTGGTTAGATGCATGGGATGCTAGAAGGTAAAGGATGAGCATGGATATCTAGCGGGATTGCTGCAACCATTTCCCATTCCTGAATGGAAATGAGAAATTGTTACTATCGATTTCATTACCAAATTTCCCAGGACAACAAGGAAACATGATTCCATCATGGTAGTGGTGGACAAGCTTACAAAGGATGCACATTTCATTTTGGTAAAAGTAACTCATAAGGAAACCAATATTGCAGAAATTTACACGAGAGAAATTTCTAGGATACATGGTGTACCTAAGGCAATAGTGTGGAACAAAGATCCCAAGTTCGCTTCCCATTTTTGGAAGGGGTTGTTTAAGGGATGTGGAAAAAATTTGAATTTCAATACAACATATCACCTAGATTTAGATGGGAAAACAAAGATAATTAATCGGATAATTGAGGATATGTTGAGAATGTGTTTAATGGAAAAGAATTCTAGGTGGGAGGACTGTATCCATTTAGTTGATTTTTCCTACAATAATGGGTATCAAGAATCATTGAGGATGTTCTTGTTTGAAGCATTATATGGAAAAAAATGAGACACACCCATAAGTTGGGATAACCCAACAACCATAGCCATGATTGGGCCATGATTGTTAACGGAAATGGAAGAACAGATGGTAAAGATCATGAAGAATTTGAAATTTGGACAAGATAGGCAAAAGAGTTATGTCGATAAAAGAAGAACACATAGAGAATTCAAAGTGGGAGAGCATGCGTTTTTAAAAGTTAAACCTAGGAGAAGCTCATTGGAATTGGGAAGTTTCCCAAAGTTGGAAGCGAGATATTGTGGTCCTTTTGAGGTCTTAGAAAAGTTAGGAATAGTTGAATACATGCGAGCATTATCTGCATCCATGAGAATTCATAATGTGTTCCATCTGTCTTTATTAAAAAAATATGTACTTGATCCTAATACTGTGATTTATTGGAATGTGATCGAGGTGGAACACGAAGGTGATTTTTGGGTGGAACTAGTGTGCATCCTATACCACAAAGTCAAAGATATTGGGAAAAAAGACATCAACTTGGTAAAGGTTCAATGGACCTACTATGGTCCTGAAGACGCTGCATGGGAGCACAAGGAAGCCATACGAGAAGCATACCCACAAATTTGTGCAGATTTTGAAGAAAACTGAATGTACATTTATACATAAGCGAATGAAGACTCCATTTTGGCAGTTGGAGTTCCTAGAAACACAACTCCGAGATTTCCTATCCAACCAATGTATGGGTTGAGAGGAAAAAAGAGTTGTTGGTTGGAATTATTGCATGAGTCATTAAATTGTGGAATTATCAAGTATTTTGCTGTAATTATTTTATATAAGTAAATGTGTAAACTGTATGATTATGTGCGCCGAGGAAAATAAAATTTGTAGGGGGAGGGGAACATAACATCCCCATTTTCAAACCCTAAACTAGTGATGTATATTGTAAATGTAATGTATGGCCAAGAGACAAAGAAATGTAATATGTAAATGATATAAATTGAATATAATGAATCAAATATATCTCCAACTATAGATGGACATGGGTGGAGATTTGGGGGATAAGCATCCATAAGAGAGGGAAGGGGTCGAAGGGGTGTTATAATATTCACCAATAATGAGAGGGGGTGGAAGGTGGGGGGGGGTGGGGTGAATCAATAATGAGCACTTTTTACCATTTTTAATTTTAAGAACATCAATTCCATTCATCATCACAAAACAAACCATACACAGAACATAATGATTTTTACGTGGAAACCCAAATGGGAGAAAACTGCAAAATGATTTTCTTATATAATGTTAATATTACATTCATACGAAGCACAAAATTCGAGGATTCTACATCACCAACTGAACGGAGGTACCAACCCCTTGATTTACAAGAATCAACCTGAAGGAAGCTCCAACTCCCTGATTTACCAACACCAACTAGAAAGAGGCACCAACCCCCTATCTTTACCAACTCCAAATGGAAGGAAGAACCCACTTCCTAAATCACATGCACTAACCTACTAAATGAATACACCAATATTCTCAACCGATCACCAACTCAATAAGATATCACCAATCCAAGATCCTCATACACATAGTACTTTTGACTTCACCTGCATGCTTCATTCTATAGACAATCCTTCAAACCCTAGCAAGCCTCATAGAATCATTCCAAAAATGTAATCAATGATGACAACATATACTCATAACAACATCCATTAATGGAAACATCCACTTAGGACAACATCATGGCAACATCACAACCTCATAACAATGCATACAACAACATCACAAACTCATAGCATACTTTGAGAATAAGAAAGACCTTAAGAGAATCCTTTAGACTTCCCTTTCACACCATAAAGACACCCCAACACCTTGAGCACACCTCAAACTTGATTTATTCGTTGGTTACACAAAAAATGTGAAATTATATCCTCTATTTATAGTAATTCTGTCCCAAAAAATTAGCTGAGTCGACCTCAATTTTTGGGCTAGGTTATCGGACGAAAAAACTCATATCTCCTCATTCCTAGGGAATTAGAGGGACTTTCATATATAGTTGGAAAGGTATCAAAATACGATTTCAAAAAATGTAACTTGTGCTTCCATTTGATTTAGTTATGTAGGATAAAAATTCCCTCAAATATAGGGTATCCAAATTGAATAAACATTTATACTTTCAACAAATTCCATCTTGCAATATTTATCTTGGAAATCTGTAGGCTTGTAATATTTATATTGGATATATTGTGGACTCCATTTGTGAAAAAATAAAAGTGGGCATGTGGAAAAAACCACATGTTTTCTCATCCTGGGAGGGCCATGCTTCAAATCTACTCCACAAGGGGACCACTTTGGAGTTATATACATTTAAGTCAAGGATCCTTCAAGGCTCTTCGAGGCTTCTTCAAGTGGAAACATCATCATCACTTTTAGGGGATTCCAAGATTTTATTTATGGATTCTTCTAAGTTTGGCGTCAATGAAAACCAATTTTTCAATAATCTCCCCCTTTGGCATTGATGGAAACTTAGTAAAACAACCATTCTCCCTATGTCTTTGTGCTATGATCCCAATGATTGTATTGTCCTCTTGTCTTCATTATGAATCCCCATGTCTTCATGCTTCTAGTTACTATTTTTCTCTTCCCCTTTGACATCAATGGAAAAGGGTAACTCCCCCTAACAATATTCCCCCTTTTATTCTTGCAGAATATTATGGAAATAAATTTGGAGCAGAACTTACTCCCAGTATTTGTTGAAGATACTCAAAGGTATCCCTAGGAAAAGGCTTTGTGAAGATGTATGAAATCTTTGTTTATATTGAGAGAGGGGTGAATCAGTATCAAGTACAATTTATAAACCTTTTTCAACTTATACTTAAACCATTCAATTATATCCAATGAGCAATGAAAAATAGTATAACAACAATTACATAATACACCACAATACACCATGCAATATGAGAAATAATCAATGGTTTGTTCAAGGGAAGTAATGACTTCAAAGGTAGCTCTGACTTCAAATGTAAAGGGAGGATAAAAATCGAGATGGAGAGATACAATCCTCCAATATCAAAGAGAGATTTGAACTCTCATCCTTCCTTCCACCCAAGAATATGAGAGATAATAAAACTTTACATTAAATCATCCACCAACAACCAATCATCACATAGAACGATAATGCTTTCTTTGAGACTTGGCTGGAATTTTATACAATTCTTCAATTCTTGAAGTACTCGATCTGTAGATAATATTACTCAATGTATTCTGCGAAACTCCTCCGATTTTCGCTCCTTGAATCCTCCCCAAGGGTGATGAAGAATGGTAGACTTCATTCAATTTTGGTATGTTCATAAGACCCAAATTGCGGCATGCCCAGCTCGAATATTTAACATCGATTTGGAAAGCTGCACAAAGAGCTAAAATCCGTTACTATTTTTCCAATGGAGTTGTCCCACTTCATTTGGATTCTTTATATAGAAGTTATAGTACATTTTTAGGAACAGCGAATTTATTGACTAACCGGGTGGTCACAAACCCTATCTTCCGCAGGTGTATCTCTATAATTATATTGAATCAAGAGATGAATTTTTTTACCGGATGTACCTTGATATGTCTTCTCAATACCATGGTGATTTCACCATATGAATCATTCTAGAAACAAGTTATATAAAAATGGTAGATGAACTTAAAATAACATACCTTAGAACACATCGCAAAGACTGTCCTCCCTTGAAATTGACCTTCTTTTGCTTCTTATTCCCTCGGGAATTTGACTTGTATCAAATGAATGTATAATGATGTTTATTTATACCATTTATGTCACTTGGATTTAACATTAGGGCGGGCGACACTTTATTATTTTTGTAATTCTTTTCTTTAATTATCTTGAGGGCCTACATGTGCTTCCTTTTGCAATTCACTTTGTCATCTTCAAAAGATTCATTTCTCCTCAACCATGAGGCTTCAGGGCCTACATGTACAATTCACTTTGTCATCTTCAAAAATTCATTTCTCCTCAACCATGAGGATCCACGTGATGTGCCACATACCACCAGAAACAAAATGATGTATATTATCCATCCATGGGTGTTGTATCTGCATGTTCATTTTCCTTCATGTCCAAATACCTTCATCAATCTTGTGGTCCAAAACCCATGACTAGGGTTGACATCAATGACAACAACCAATCTTCCAACAATCTTCTCTTTTGTCCCATTGTACTCCAAATTGATATTATTTTCTATGACTTGTTCCTGTAGAAAGTGGAACTTAATAGGAAAATGTTTGGTCTTGGAATGCATCAGTGGATTCTTGGAGATGCCTATAGCATTGGTGTTGTGACAGAGTATCAAAATAGGCTCATCATATCTCACTTGTATGTCTTGAAGGGTTTGATTCATCTAGAGACTTTGAGTACAACATGTTACTGGTGCGATATATTCTACTTATGTTGTGGATAAGGATACTAAATATTACTTCATGCTCAATCAAGACACTAAGCAGTCACCTAAGTAGAAAGATGCTCCACATGTACTTCTTTTGTCATCAATACTTCCTGCTCAATCTGCATTGGTGTAGGAGACCATAGTTAACTCATTTCCTCTCTGATACCATAGCTCAAAATCTATTGTTCCTTTATTATATAAGAAGATCCTTTTCATTGCTAGAACATGGGTTTCCTTTGGTGCCACTTGAAATCTTGTGATCTGTCCACCTGCTTGCATTGCATTTGGTCTTGAAGTTTTCAGATAGAGTAGAATACCAACCATTTATTTGTAGATTCATTGATCCACTTATTTAGATTTCTCATATTTTCTTAACTTGAAATCAATAACCATATGAGTACTCATAGGTTTATAGTCTTCCATTTTGAACTTATTTAACATTTACTTGATGTACTTGGTTTGGGAAATAAAAATTCCTTCATCCAGTTGATATATCTAGAGTCCTAAGAAGAAATTCAACTCCCCAAGTAGGGACATTTCAAATTCATTATGCATATCCTTGGAAACATTCTGACTCAAACTGTTATCATCACTTCCAAAGATGATGTCATCAACATACACTTCTATAATAATCATACTGCATTGACCCACTTTTATGTAGAGTTTACTATCTACATTTCTCCTTCTAAATCATTGTTGTTGTAAGTACATGTCCAATATTGAGTACCAAGCTCTCAGATCTTTCTTCAGTCCATACATATCTCTCTTCAATCTTCACACATCGTCTTCCTTTTCTAATCGTAGAAACCCTTCTAGTTGTTCTAGGTAGATTTCTTCTTCTAATTCTCCGTTTAGAAAAGACGATTTTACGTCCATTTGATACACTTTGATCCTTTTGGAGCATGCATAAGCCAATAACATTTTGATTACTTCCATTCAGGCCACGAGAGAAAAGGTTTCTTCAAAATATATTCCTTCAAATTGAGCATATCCTTTGCACACTAGTCTTTTTTTTTTTTTTTTGGTTACCTGTCCATCTTCGTTTAACTTGTTTCTAAAGACCCATTTTGTCCCAATCACATTTTTGTCCTTTGGTCTTGTAACTAGTTCCTGTGTCTCATTATTCTCTATTTGATTTAGTTCTTATTCCATAGCCTTGATCCAACATTCATCATTTATGGCTTCCTCAAAGTTACTTGATTCAACTATCGATAGTATTGAAAATATTCCTTGTTCATGTGTCTGTGCTCGCTTTCTTATTTGTTCTGCTAGATGATTCTTCTAAACCCAACGATTAGGTGTCCTAGAAGGTGTCTAAAAATATTGTTGGTTGTTTTGTTCTTTCTTTATTTCTGGCTTCTTCTGTTCTTGTTTCTCTTCTTTTTCCTCCTCTTCTTCTTGATTTAGTTCTTCATTTTCTTGTTCTTTAAAGAGGTATAAATTTTTTCTTTCCTTCTTGGTCTTTAGTAAGTATGTTTCATCAAATTTTACATTTATTCTTTCCACTATATTGTTGAGTCTTAAATTTTAGCGCTTATATGCTTTGTTTTTGCATGAGTAGCCAACAAATATTCCTTCGTCCACCCGGGAGTCAAATTTTCCAATATTCTTGTCTTCCCTTTTTATGTAACACTTGCTTCCAAACACTCTAAAGTGCTCGACATTGGCTGGTCTTCCTTTCCATAACTCATATGGAGTCTTATCACTATTCCTTCTGATTAATACTTTGTTCAAGATATGAACGACTGTATGCATTGCTTGTCCACAAAAGATATCACATAGCTTGGAGTCATTCAACATGGTTCTGGCCATTTCTTGTATAGTTTTTTTTTCCTTTCAACAACTCCATTTTTCTTAGGTTCTCTAGTTGTTGAGAATTGTATTTTTATTCTCTGTTCTTCACAAAAATCCTTGAATTCATTTGAAGTAAACTCACCTCCATTATATGACCTTAAGCATTTGATTTTCAAATCAGTTTCATTTTCAACTAGTTCCTTGGTTACCTGAAACATTCGAAATCTTTTGACTTTTTCTTGAGGAAGAAAACCTAGGTCATTCTGGTGTAGTCATCAATGAATAACATGAAGTATTGTTCACCATCCATTCCTTTTGTTGTAGTGGGCCCACATAAATCAACGTGTATAATCTCCAATGGTTTTTTCGTAGAGTATTCATTTTCTTGAATTCAACTTTTGTTTGTTTTCCATGCTAAAAGTGCTTGCACATCGTATTCGTTGGCTTTGTAATTTCTAGCATTTCCCTTAAAGCTTGCTTATTGTTGATATTGAAAAGATTATCAAAGTGTATATGACCCATTCTCCTATTCCAAATCCAACTTTCATCTTCTTTTCCCAAACGACATCTTCTCTGATCTCATTCAAGATGTATATGTTGTTGGAGTCCTTGCCATTGTTGCAACTAGTATTCCTAATCCTTCTTTCCTTATTTCAAATTCTTTTGAATTGAATATAGGTGTGTGTCCCTGATCACACATTTTTATCACACTTAACAAGTTATGCTTCATATTTTCAACAAGTAGGACATTTTCTTCCACAACATCTTTGTTTCCAAGACTGATTGTACCTTTTCATATAATTTTGGTTGAGTTATCATTTCCAAATATGACAAACCCTTCTTTTTCTTTATTGAATGTTACAAATATTTTTCTGTCTCTAGTCACATGCTTTGAGCATCCACTATCAATATACCAATGGATTCTTCTATTTTGGGCTTGTAAAGAAAACCCACATTCCTCAACCTTCAAATATTCTTGCTTCCTTTTCCAAATTCTATGGTGTTCCCCTATATGACTGAAAGGAACATGCCTAGTTTCCCTTGAAGAAACTATCAAATCACTTTTTCAATTTCTAGTTGTGTCCAAAATTGTTACATTTGTAGAATTCAATTTTATAATCCAGAGCACTAAAACTGTTATAATTTTTGTCAAACGCCTCACAAGACTTTTTGGGATAATTACATTCATAGGGATTTTCATAGTTGCTTTTGTTCCATGTGTTTTTTCCCTTTACATAGGCTCTAAAATTTATGGCTTTATGCCCAAAATTATTGCAAGAACAACAAAAGACAAGAAAAATATTTTCGTACCTGGGTATGGGTGGTCTTGTTCTTCTGAAATCATGATATTATTGTTGGATCTTCTTCATTGTTGTTTGTTGATTCTATATTCCTCTGAATGCATGATCTTATTCTCGATTCTTCTTTATTTTTTTATTTTTGTGTATCCTCCTTTAGAGGCTTGCATTATTATTTCTTGATGGAACCCTTGATAGTATCTGCATAACTTCTTTGATTTGCTTCATTTCCTATCATCATAGAGCTTGAACCCTCACCAATATTATTTTGTTTGTATCCAAGTCTAGAGTTGTCATAGAATGTTTTTTTTAATTGCAGATGATTTCATCCAGTATTTTTGTGCTATTGCCAAAATTTAGTTGGATGTCCTTCTTCTGTAGTTCCTTTCTTAGTGAAACTATTTCAGCTTCCATATTCTTTGTTATTCTCTTCTTTTCTTCTAGTTGTCAACTGAGTGTTTCTTCAATCACTTTGGATTCTTACAACTAAATCTTTATATCTATGATAGTCTTCTTGGCTTCTTCATAATTTTTTCTAGGGTTTTGAAACCCTTCCTTCAATTTACTCAACTCTTCATTGAGATACTTGTTTTTCTATTCTTAGATCACTTAAGGCATTGATCGATTCTACCTCAAGATTCACTTATCCTTATTCTTTGTCGTCTCCTTAATTATTTTTAGTAGTTTTCTCTTGAGTCTCTAACGCCATGGAGAGTACTCTTCTTTATTCATTGTCACTATCATCATCTTCATCGGATGAACGAATTATATTCACTAGTATTTTCCCCAGGATTATCTATTGGGAGAGAATCTAGTGCAGTGTATCCATTTACTACATCTTGCAAAACATCAAATTCCCGTGCCTACAAAAATTATCTCATTCTTATGCTCCAAAAAGCATAATTTTTCCCATCAAACAATGATGTTACATTTTTGGTAAATTCTCCTTGCTTATCCATGATATTCCTTCTAGTGTTTAGATTGTTCCCGAAGGAATCCACTATGATACCAATTGTTAGAATATTCACCAACACTGAGAGGGGGGGTGAATCAATATTGACCACTTTTTACCATTTTTAACTTTAATCACATCATGTAAACATTAACCATCAACAATTCCATTCATCATCACAAAAAAAATCCATACACAAAACACAATGATTTTTAGGTGTAAATCCAAATGGGATAAAACCACAAAATGATCTTCTTATATCATGTTAAGATTAAATTCATAGGAAGAACCACCTTATAAGATTCTCCAGCACCAATTGGAAGGAGGAAAAAACCCCCTGATTTACAATCACCAACCTGAAGGAAGCTCCAACACCTCAATTTACCAACAACAACTGGAAGGGGGAACGAACCCCCTAGATTTACCAACTCCAACTAGAAGGAAGTACCTGTTGAGCACTCAACACAACCTAAAAGTCTACGCAAAATCTCACTTTTTGGGTACCACTTGATATTTTGGCATTGTCTGATATGAAAAATGTATCCTTCACTTATCTCTTTTGCTTCTCTTTAAGTCTTTAAAATCTTGCTTGGTCATGTGAAAATCATTAACTTAAAAGATGAATATCCAAATTAGAGAAATGACAGTCAATTTTTTCCTAGACGGGTTAAGAATTTCGGCATCGGGAAGGATTAAGCGTGAAAGAAAATGCTAGAGAGAATCAAAGTTGTTGAGCCCCAATCTTCGTCGACGTTGACAGATGCAAAATTTATTTTGCGACGGGAACCACCAAGAATATCGTCGATGACTGATTAATTCGACATCGGCGAAAGGTTAGAGAATAAGCATTGAACGAAAAATGAAATAATAATCGCCGACCTCCGGGACATTTTTGACATCAAGAGTTTCGAAGGACGATAACCCCCGAAGAAACTACGCATTTATTTTTGAACGTCGATCCCCGATACTTACCCAACATCGACAGTTGCAATATCTAGCTCAATTTAGTGTGATCGACATAAATGAAGTCACAAGTGCAACCCTTACCCACGAGCTAAGTTCTAGGTTTTCTTTTAATAAGCCCCGAGTTAGTAATGCCACGTCTACATCATTCAACATCGAAAGTTTCTAAAGGAAAATGTCAACAAACTTACAAAATAACTTAGAACAATGGTAATTACAAAATCACATAATTACGAGAAGATTGAATAAAAACACGGTAGATTTACGCCCAAAGAGGAAATACGATGTTTTCAGCTGCTATGAATAGAATCTGTTCAGGCAATTTTTTTTCGAAATTTCATATATTACAGTTCCTGTCGGGATTAGGTTACATATAATAAACAGTACCAACACCTTGGCCAACCAACCTAGTTACATCGAGAACGTGAAAATTCTCACAACAAACAGGGAAAACTATCAAAACATATGTCACTTCCGAGAATACAAAACAAGGGTCCACCCATCATGTCTCTCCTGCACATAAACCTTCCCCCGAACTGATCCATGCACCTTGCAATGTTCTTATGGTCTCCTCCTCCATCATCCTCTGCGCTTCGCGCAGCTGCACAATCGTATATTATGCTTCCTGAAGCTACCTCTTGAGCCAATTTGTGCTTCCTTCGTGACTTGGTGGTGTTTATACCTCCTGATTCTGCGCCTCTAGTTGTATCCACAATTCTCTACTTTCTTGATAAAGTTTGGCTATGGCAAGTTGTAACCGCTCCAACTGCTGATTGGGGCTTTCAATGTCCGAACCTGATACCCCTATCCTTCGCATTCAACTCCCGCTTCCTCGACTGGTAGTCCCGACAGGCTCTAGCCGGGTAGCATGCATCATGAACTCATCAACGGTCGGGTGTGTACTCAGCTCAACCAAGATGTGGCTTCCTCCTACTTCCTTATTCTTTCTGGGCCTTCCCCTCCTCCACAGTGTCAGCTTTTGAGAGGGCGTGGCCTCCAACCTGTGTCCTTCAGCAGAAATTTTCTCCACTTCGACCTCCTCTTGAGGCGTTGACATCATTTTGGAGAAAAGGTAAGGACCTCCTTTTTAAATCTCGGAGACACTCGATGATAATAAGAAAGAGTCCCAGGCATGTTGGGGTTTAGACCTGGCGCTTCGGCTGCCTCGCAAACCCCGTCTCATTTTTTGAGGGGATCCCATGGAGCGACAACGTGTGTGCTTAGACATCTGTGACTGGATGAAGGGCCACGACATAGAGTCTGATAGAATTGGACTTGCAAGACCAATCCCTACTTGTATACAAACTCGGTCGATGCATCGAAACCACACATAACATCTAATATTTATAGCAGAGTGGGTCAGTGAGACAAAATGTGCCAAGGAATACTCATACATTGCGACAGGATGTTTTGAAGAATTAACGTGTCATATATTCACGAAGTATATGATCCAGGATGTATGAAACACAGTCGATAGGAGTTGCAGATAATATACAGTACAATCATTCCCAATCTTTTGAATCTTCCCATCCTCCACTATTAGCGAATGATGGTTGACACACTTGGTGATACAACTTTTGGGGTAACAACTTGCCTCGACTTGGGGAATTTAACGACTTCCTTTATTACAGTATTTGAGCTTTTGGGAGCTAACGCACACTTTCAGCACACATTCAACTCCGACATCCTTTCCAGACTCCAAGGGGCAATCGGGCTCTGGAATGGCTTCAAAGCTCATATATGTCGTACTTGATCTGCCACGCTATGGCATGCGGATGTAACTCATCCAAACTGAAGAGGAGTGGTGGAGAGGAAAGAGATGATACAAGTAATTCAAACGGTTACTGGGATCACGTAAGTTTTCAACAATTAGGACTAGCAAGCTCTACAAGTATGCATCCGTTTGTTTTTTTTCGCTTACGTCTTCCTATGTTTTGCCTGATAAGTCATTTCTAAACAATGTCAATCCCGATTGCAGGAAAGATCTTGTTGGAAAATGTTTAACAGGTAGCGTATGCTTGTCATTGATGGCAAGTACAACAGTGAATATGGGAGTATAGGAAGAATGTAATAGACATGCATCAGAAGTAGTTTGGGAAGACTCTGCAGAGCAAGCTCGATAAGATCAGAAGAGATAGTGCAGAGGATGGTTGGCATGCTTTATAAGCAGTATGCACTTGTCATTGATAGCAGGATCAGAGTGTGCATCGATGGAAAAACAGGAACAAAGTAAGCTCAGGAGGAATTAACGCAGAGTCGAATGCAGTGCGTAGGTGTGCACCAGGGATGATACGTAAGCTTGGAGGAGAAGCATCGGTGATCGTTGGATCCCACCTCGAATTCCCGATGACCATCAGATCTCAATGTAGACAAGAGGAGCGCGCAGATATGGAGGATAGATCTCGGGCGTTAGATCTGAGCGCAAGGTCCGACCACCGTTGGATCGAGGAGAACCTTCACTTCTTTAAAGTGCAAGGAGTAGAGGGCTCACAAAATCCCTAAATAAGGAGGACCATCCATCTACATGCAGGACACGTGGACACAGATCAACATTTCACTGACTAGAGAGTCAAAGGAGTGGAGTTCCCTAACCTCTCGAAATCGCGATATGCGAAATCGCGACGTAATCTGAGCCGTCAGATCAAGGTTTGATCTGGATCGTTGATCTTAGTCCATTTCAGAGTTTCGTGGATCGAGAGTTGATGATGTCAAAGAATAATAACCACAAGAATCTTGAAATCGCGATATGCGATATTGCGATTTAATCGCAGCCGTCAGATCAAGATGTGATATGGACCGTCGATCCGACTCACGTCATCAAACCACGTCAGTTAGGAACACGTGGCACAACCAGGTAATGACAAGTGTAAGACTGATTCAACATTTCAAGAACATGTAAGTCATGAATTAGGGTGACACGTGGCAGGTATTCGACACGTGTGACGTCAGCAGGTTTACACCACTTCGGAGTTTCAGAAATCGGGAGATAGAGATGTCAAGAAACTCTCAGCATCAGGATTCCTGAAATGCCGAATTGCGAAACACCGAAATCTCGTCAATCGTCCATCTCTGGGGGTTATGTGGACCATTGATCTGACTCCCTTTCGGAGTTTCACGGATCGGGAGTTGGAAGCATCAAGAACATTCACCACAGGAATGTCGAAATCGCGAAATGATCTGAGCCTTCAGATCAAGTGTTGATCGGGATCGTTGATCCCACGCCATTTCGGGGTATCGGGGATTGCAACTTGGTGAGTCGAGATGCCTCATCTCTAGACTCAAAAAATGCGAAATCGCGAAAGTGCCTTATGCATAAGGCTGTGGTCACAACCCTTGGTTACCTCAGCGAGAGATGGAGGAAAGAGCTAGAGCAACCAAGCTCCTTTTCGGGGATCGTGACTGGGGAGGTCGAGACACATGGTCACACGAATGTCGAATTGTCGAATGCCAAAATGTCGAAATGAATGCAAGATCCCATGGAATCAATCCAATGGTGCAGGTGAATTTGAGCAAGATCAGAGGGCTACTATAGCACGACATAGTTTAACTGCTAGAAACCACTGATGGTTTCAGCCAGAGGACTCGAAGACACTTGGGGATGATTGACAGAGAAGGTGAAGAGCCTCTGGGAATCTTCAAGAGGGATGAAGATGTTCATGGAGGGGATTGACAGCCAGATGAGCATTGAGGCCTGTAACTGGAACAAAGAAGGTGAGCTCGACTGTCACAGAGAAGACGAAGAGTCTCAAACTGCCAGAGAAGCCGAGGAATCTCAGTACAACATACAGTGATGTTGAACGAGTGGAAAACGACCAAATAAGTTGAAGAGTCACGATGATGATCAAAAAGAGCACTCAATTTGCGGAGGAATTGGGCACAGGGTGAGCATGCAGTGGCATGGAAAATATTGCATGCACAAAGAGTACAGGTACTATAAGAAAGAGGAACAAAGAAGAGATGGGTGTTGTTGTCTTGGGGAAGGATTCAAGTGTGAGCAAGGAGGTAGAGCACAGGAGTAGAGATGCATGGTTGAGGAAGGTTGCATCAAATGGATATGATGCAAAGAGTATAAAAGGCAGAAGAACAGAAAGTGCAAGGGGCATGCAGAAGACACTGATGCAGACAAGGCAGAGCAACTTAACAGAACAACAACAAGGCTGGTAAGCCATTGAATTATTTTATATCGTTGTAATAAGTTTCAGTAACAAATAATTTATAATTCAGGGTGGTTGGGAGGTGCTAGGGAGGACTGGTGTCCTCAAAGGTTCAAGTGGGTGCTTGAACACAGGGAGTTGGTGCTAGAGA
>SNQJ01S0021217.1:0-25535 GCA_010110895.2 Picea sitchensis | reverse complement strand
TACAAACAGTTGAACCACGGAGGGATGATCTCCATAATTCGCCCGAATGTGACCTCATGCATAACCCCTGTGTGAGAGGGGGATCCCAGAAAACCAATACAACAATTGGATTTGACTCTCTCTAGCTCAGGATGCTAATGTTTGTTTTGAAAACTTTGGAGAGTTGTACTCATAGCCTAATCCAAAGTGCTAACCCTAGTCTACTGTTGGTGGAAGATCCTAAAAACAAAAATGTTCTAGATAATTTTTAATTAGCATTCGTTTTACAGTTGTTCTTTACTCAAAGGGTGCACGAAAGTGAAACTGATGGAATGAGGACTCAATTCCCAAAAATATTCATGAAAGATGATAAGCAATCGTTTCTTTTCAATGAACGCCAATTTAAGGGAAAGAGAAGGAGTCATTTTCACTTTCAAACACTAATATGAAATGTCCTCAATCAATCGGTTCTCAATCGAATCCAATGCAATGCTAAAACATTTTCAAAAATGCCTTCTAATATGCAAACCAATCACTAATATGTGTCTTTGTCGTTTGTATGTGAATGTTTATTAATTCAATGCAAATACTTCTCCTACCAACTACCCTTTTGGATCAAGGAGATTCAGACAAGCATGATCAGATTTCGCACACATGACACACACCCTCTTGCTATGATTGAAACAGGAAGAAAACAAAAGACAAGAGATAACAAAGAAAAATCAAACAATTCACACAAAAGAGAGATGTTGAACAACAATGACCTCAAAGAACCAAACAAGATGATTCACAGATTTTTGATGCCCTTCACCAGAGTTCCCGTTCAGTTGGATAGGAGAGAAGAAAACAGTGGATTGATTTCAAGCTCTCAACAGTAAAAACTCAAAAATAATGAAGAAGGCCACCAACTCTGAACAGAAAAGTGCTTATTTCTCAGAAGGAGGGATGTCAAAGTTCAATGGGAAGAAGCATTGAATCACAAAGAATCTCAGCGAGTGAAAAAACAGGGTCTGGACCTCAAAAAATGCAATTTTTAAAAAGATTTTTTGCAAAAAGGGGTTGGCGCTCTGGTGTAAGGGAAACCAGGGTGTTATAAAGCTCTGTCCAGTACCTTTAGGGAGTGTTGGCGCTCTGCTAACATGGGCACAGGGGCGCCAGGCTTTAAAAACTCATAAAAAATGTCCAAAAACCCAAAATTTCAGTCAAATTTTGACAGTCAAGTTGAATGTGATGGGGTAAAGAGTCAATCAGCATATGAAATCAAACAAATGTGGTGAAAAAGGTCTGAAAACAATCAAAAGGTAATACAAGGTCTATGAGGAAAACTCAAAACCAAGAAAGTTTTGATTCTTCCCCAATGGAGTCGCCAGTTTCTGTTGAAGGAAAATCTCCCTGCGGACAGGTAGATCTCCTCAAAGAGATAGAATCTTAACTCTAAGACAGAAAGTGCTTGTCATGGTCACTGACTTCCTTTTAGTTCTACACAAACTAATGCATGAAGAGGAAGGAGGTAAGACGCACCTTTTACCGGTGTTTGTCACTGCACACTCCGAGTTGAACTCCAATCTTGAGCTCCTCGATAAGCCCTGTAGACAAACAAAGTACAACCACTTCCTATTCTATCGGGATTAGTTCGAAGCAAACCTATCTACTTAGAGAAAAATTTATGTAATGTCAAACACAAATTAGAAAGAAACTGGCCAAGCATATTACATTAATGAGGACAAAACGTTACTTACAGCCATGGATGGAATGTAGCAGTTTTGTCAAGTTCTCCTTGCCTAACCCTTTCTCAAAAGCTCCATGATCGGAATGATGATAGCTTTGCTGATTAGCCTCCACTTCACTATGTGTTCCCTATGAGATCATAGGTTTCATGCTTCTCATCCCTTCTCCAAATATCACTTATGAGATCAAAAGTTTGGTATGATTCTCTATCCAACTCCCTCTTTCACCATGAGAAAGCTTGCTTATATAGCGTTGGAGAGGCTCAACCACTTGAGATATCATTGGGGTGAGTTGAGGATTTCCCTCCTTGAGTTAGGGATCTTCCCTAAGATCATGGTTGGACTAGGGTTTTGAATCCAACTACCTTCCAAGAATGAAAAGATATTTCTCCCATTCTCCTCAACAAACCAACTGCTACCCAGAATAGGTAGTACTCCCTTAAAAAGGCCATCAGAGCATTATAGCGCTCCCAAGTAGGCTTTAGGGGGGTGCCAACACTCCTGAGAGAAGGAGTGATCCTTCAAAAGGGCTGATACAGTGTTATAACACTCCCATATAGTGTATAGGGGAGCACCAGCACTTCTAAGAGAGTTATAGGGGAGCGCTCTCCTCCAAAAACTAAGTTTTTGGGTTCTTTCAGATGGCAAGAGGTTCATAAGCCCACTTAACCATTCCTCCTCTTCCAAATCAAGTGTTTGATGTGTGTCAAGTGTCCTTCTCATGTCGTTATAGGTACGACATAGGCATCATGGCAGTATGCTTTCTTTGACACGTATGACACTTGTGAGCAAAATGAGACACTTGTGACACTTGTAATGACGACACTTGCGACACTATCGAAGTGAGTAATTTCGATGTGTAACAGCAGGCAGTGCAAGACCTGATATACTTGCTGACCTCCTGTTGGAGTTTCGTCCAGTAGAAATGTTTTTGTAGCATCGCCACTATCTTTTCGACGCCGAAGTGTCCTGCCACCTGACTGTAGTGGACTTCCTAGATCAGCTTCGCTCGCTCACTTGATGGAACATGGATATGGCCCAGGAGACACAACAACCCATCCTGAAGATAGAAATTATCGACAACTATGTTTGCACCCAACATTTGGTAGGTGGTGGCGAAGTTCGGGTCTGTCTCATAGAGTTGGGGCCATCCAAAGGTCTCATGGCACCTTGGTGAGTGTCGTGACTGGTGGTCTGCTAAGGAAATCAACAATGTGATTGGTGCTTCCTTTTTTATACTTGATGTTGAGGTGGAATTATTGCAAGTATGTGGACCACTTTTGATGGTGTTCATTCTACAATTTTCCTTGTGTCTGCATAAACAACAGTGGCTTATGATCAGTGTGGATGATTGTCTCCTTCCCAAGAATGTAATGTCTCCACTGGTGGCAAGCTTGCACAATGGAGTACATTTCATTGTTGTAAGTAGGGTACTTACGGACAACATCGGATAGTGTCTCACTATGATAGGCCACGGGGTGGCCGTGCTGAGTGAGAATGACGCCCACATCATAGTCTGAAGCATATTTCTCAATCTCAATTGGATGTTGCAGGTCTTGTAGTGAAAGTACTGGGGATGAGCACAAGCGCTACTTCAAATCATCGATCATTTGTTGTTGGGACCGGCCCCACGTAAATTTTTCCTTTCCACCACCCCTGGGGATTTGGCTCAGGGCCCATGCAATATGGGAGAATCCCAACACAAACCTGTGGTATAAATTGGCAAGGCCCAAGAAGCTTCGAAGCTTAGTGAGTGTGGTTGGGGATGACCAGTCACAGATGAATTGGATCTTGGCTAGATCCACATGTACACCATGTTGATCAATGATGTAGCTCAGGTAATGGACCCTGTCCATGCCGAAGGAGAATTTTTCCAAGTTGGCGTATAGCTTGTGCTGCCACAGGGTGTGCAAAACCTGTTGAACATGTTGCAAGTGTTCAGCCCAAGTCTTTTTGTAAATGAGAATATCATCCAAATACACCACTACAAAATTATTGGTGAATGGTCGTAGGATATCATCCATCATCCTCATGAAATTAGCCATGACCAACCATTCAAAAAGGCCTTCCTTTGACTTGAAGGCAGTCTTCCATACATATGTCTGTTCTATCGACACCTGGTGGTAGCCAGACTTCAGATCAATCTTACTGAAGTACTTAGCCCTGTGAGTTGATCAAGGAGGTCGTTGATTCGGGGAATCGGGTACCAGTTTCTGACTGTGATTTTATTCAGATCCCGGTAATCAATGCAGATTCGCCAGGTTCCATCTTTCTTCTGTACCAGTACAATTGGGCTCCTGCAAGGTGATGAGCTGGGAATGATGTTCCCCTTGTGGAGCAGTTCTTATATTTTTCACTTGATCTCCTCATTCTCTAACAGAGAGCGATGATAGACTAGCCCATTGGGAAGCGGTGCACCAGGGGTCAGATCGATGGGGTGCTTGACCTGGCAGTGCAGAGGTACCTCGGTAGGTGAGGAGAAGATATCTGAGTATTCTTCCACGACCTTATCTACTTGCTTTTGTTGTGTGGAGAGGTCGGTCTTAGAGACCCTAGATGTGGCTGTGATATTTCGCTTATTCTGATAACGAATCATGAAGAAGAAAAACTTCCCAGTCTGAGAGATGACCTTCCTGCATTGCTTAGTAGAGATCAAGGAAATATCACTAGGTGGGACTGCCTCAGGTATCCTATACAATTTCATGTTCAAAGTAATAATAACACTACGAGGCCTAGACTCATATGCAACATGACATTTTCATAAATAAGGTTGGCCCAATATAAAATCACAAACTTTGAGAGGAGAAACATCACACAATACCTCATCTTTGAAGGGCTTGATGTCATATGACAGTCGACATTGTTGGCTAACGCGGAGATCGCTTCCTTGGCGGATCCATCCAATGGTGTAGGGTTGTGGGTGAGGTGTTATGGGAAGGGCCAGCCACTTGACAACCTCTGTAGAGATGAGGTTCTTCTGGATACTTCTATCAGCGATGAAGTGCAGCGGGGTGCCTTTTACCCACATTTGTGAATGGAAGAGGTGCTCTCCTTCTTATGGCTCATCTGGTTCACCAGGATGGAGCTTGGTCGTAGCAATGATGGAATTGGGTTCTGTGTCAATGATCCATATTCCCCTTTTTGGTTCGGTCTCAAATTCAGACTCCACATCTGATTTAGAGGCTTTCACTTCAGCCACCAGTGACTACTTTGAGCGACAATCAATAGTGTTATGCCAAGGGCTCTTATGGAAGTCGCACCACTTCCCGGTATCTTTCTCTGTCTTTCCTGTGTCCTTATTCGCTTGCGGCTTGGACTAGTTGTCCTGATATTTTCCATCTTTGTTATGTCCTTTTTTCTATGGATTGGACCCGCCCTTTCCCAGCTTTTTTTGTGAGGGGTTCCCAGGCCCAAATTGTCGTGTCTTTTTTTTTAGCTTCTGCTCGATTTTGACGACATATCGGTAGGTCGTTCCCAAGCATGAGATGTCTATAAATTCCATTTCGGTTTGGATGTATCTATGCAGAGCACCGTTATACTTGAGCACCATATGTCACTCTGAATCCTTGATACCCAGCTTGGTGCGCAAGGTATGGAAGATATTTGTGAAATCTGACATTGCTTGGTCTCTTTCTTGCTGCAGTGTGGTCCATTTGGTATATAAGTCGTCATAACTTCCGACAGGGTAGTATTGTTCCTTAATAGCATCCCTGAAGGAATCCCAGGTGGCTATGACTGTAAATAATGAGGATTCCTCTATTTCCTTTTGCTCACAGAACGTTTCCCACCAATCTTTGACATGGGGGACGACTTTGAGAAGTGCAAAAGTAATCTTTTCTCTATTCGAGAAGTTATGGACAAAGAAATACCCTTCTAACAGATTCAACCACTTCTCTACAACATCTGTGTCTATATGACCTTCAAATATAGGAATATCAAAGTTTGTTTGTACCTTGAAGTGGGTGGCACCTCCGCTCGAAGAAGATGTGTCGCATGTTGGTAGTCGCCGAAGGATTTGTGAAAAACTATCCATCATCTCGTTCCTCTGTTGCATGAGGGATTCCTCAATCAACAGTTTGAAAGTATCTCTTGTCCCATCATATTTCTTTTCTCCTGCCATGAGAGGTCACTTGGGTGTGTGAGAGATTTTTTCCTCAAGAGAAACAAGCTCAATACCCAACTCTTTGTACTCTGACCTCATTGGGGACATGCATTAAGACGACAAGGAGAAGATCGCTCTGATACCACTGACCCGTATTTTATGATAAGAACGAAATGAATGCAGATTATTAATAAATTCTTAACACAAAATAACAGAGATACAGTAAAATTGGTTTTCTATTCAATAATGAAATAAGTTGAAACTGTAAAATGCAGTGGAAACAAGCTTGTTGGAATGGTGGGGGCTTGTCTCTGAGAAGAGATTTGACGGTTGCACTCATTCGCAAGAAGATCATTACAATGAGGCTTTGAAGGCCTTTTACAATAAATAGGAATGCCAAAAATCCTAGACATCCAAAAACCTAACCCTAGGATATGAAGCGCCAAAAGTCATGTGGGCCATGTTTCGGTAAGTTAGTACATTAACTTCCCGGGGTCGTAACTTTTGCATATGATCTCCGTTTTAGGAGAAAGATAGCCCGTTGGAAAGGTATCATTGAGGAGATTCATTTTTGGGCCTCAATCATTCCATAGGATATTATTGAGAAGATCGATCCCGAAAAACCTTCATTTAGGCCCTCAAAATGGCCCTGGAAGTGAAAACTGCTAAAAATAGTAAATTGCCAAAATTGGCAGAAAACTGTTTTGAGCTAGTTGGAAAAGGTGGGTGGCCCCCGATATCCATGTGGATCAATATAGAACTTGTCTTAACCACTCTCCAAAATCTTCCAAAATCGTGGGAGCCCTTCATTCAAAGTATCAATGGAAGAGAAGCTCTACCAACCTTTGATCGTCTATGGACATATTGCACTCAAGAAGAACTTAGACTTAGAAATAGAGAAGTGGAAGATTCCTCAGAAGAAAATCATGCTCTTTCACTTCATACAAAGAAGGGAGGAAAATTTAAAAGAAATTTCAGGAAAACATTTAAAAGTGAAAAGTCTTCATCAAATCCAGGTTATCAAAGAAGAGATGTTTCAGAAATTCAGTGCTTTAGATGTGACAGTTATGGACACTATGCAATAAATTGTACAACCAGGAAGAAGGGAAGACAATATGATTCCACTGCTAACATTTATCCAGACCCACCTCAAAAGAATGAAGAAAATAGAGAAGAGAAGTACTTCCTCTAAAACTAAAGCATAACTACAAACTAGGTAAACCAATTGATTTCAAATTTTATAGTTGATTCCATTTTTTAATAAATTCCTAGTATGGGAATCCTTAAAGACTTGGATCATTATCCATGGTACAGGAGTCCAAACCATATTAATTGATTATTATACGAGACAATCAAATATTTTGTCCTTAAAAGAAAGAGATATCCATTCAAACAAACCCAGAGAATCTCAAATGAAGATTGACAATGAAACAATACCTTCTCCCCTTCGACAGTTCAAAGGGAGACATACATTATTTCAGTTGATCCAGTTTCTTCAGTTGATATGATAAGAGATATTGTAGTAGGGCATAAAATTCCTACCTAGACTCACTCTGAAAGAAGCAGAGAAACATACAAGCCTCTCAAGGCACATCCCAAGAAATTAAAAGAGATCTTCAAAGCTATCCTTCAGTTATGAGACACCTTATTGATGTTGAGCCTCCTTGTATTAGAGAAGTCACGGGAGAAAAGGTATGGCAAGATTCCATAACAAGAAGAATACCAGAATATCTTAAAATAATGATGCATAAGATCTTATTCAGAAACCAGAAGGGAAGTCTGTAGTAACTTTCAAGTTGATCTATAAGATCAAGCATGCAGCTAATGGAAGTGTCGAGAAATACAAAAGGAGATCTATAGCCAGAGGTTTCTCACAAACAAAGGGAGTTTTCTATGATGAGACACTTGATCCAGTAACCCCGATACACTTCCATCCATACTACCATCCATGAGTTGGAAACCATATTAGATAAACAAATTCTTGATGAGTTTGGATTTCAACAAAAGTGTTGTTGATACAAACCTATATTATTACAGTATTGGTGACGAGAGCTTGATTTTGATGACTTATTCATAAAACCTTGTTGTTGGATACAAGTAATCCTTGAATTTTGAATTTGAGATGAAGAATCTGAGTATGATGCACTGCTTCTTGGGACAAGAAGTATTACTAAGGACCGATGAGATTTTCCTGAGTCAAGGAAAATATACAGTGAAAATATTAAAGAAGTTCAGTATGACAAAATGAAAAATCCATTGTGATGGATTTAAAGAAGAACATTGATGATGATTCAAACGAGACAGATACACAACCGATTGGATCACTAATGTATCTGGTTAACACCAGACTTGATTCATTCCATGTAGTGAATGTGCTTATTCATTTCATGAGTCAAATGAGATAGACTCACTAGACAACAACAAAACATGTATTGAGATATATACGAGGCACAGTTAGATATGGCCTGAGATATGCCTCCAGTGTGAACTTGAGTTTGTAGGATATGCTGATTCAGATTGAGAAGAAATTAAAGTGGACCGGAAGAGCACATCCGGTTGATGTTCTACCATGAATATTTCCATGGTTTCCTAATGCAGCAGGAAGCAAAACCTTGTGGCCTTGAATACCAAAGAAGAAAAGTATGTATCATTGAGTGTACAAAGTAGTATGAATTCACAAGATCCTTGAGAAACCAGTGTTTCCTGATGAGATGAAATATTATTAT
Source organism: Picea sitchensis (assembly GCA_010110895.2). NCBI lineage: Eukaryota > Viridiplantae > Streptophyta > Pinopsida > Pinales > Pinaceae > Picea > Picea sitchensis. The sequence continues at coordinate 17,001 of SNQJ01S0021217.1, read as the reverse complement.
ATCAGAGATATGATACAGAGAAACTTCCTACACATGAGAAGATTGCACACATTTTTACCAAACAAATTTGGTAAAGAATGCCTTCCTAGTTGAGAGGGAGTATTGATGACTCCATCCAAGACAAAATTCAAAGTACATCCATGTGAGACTTGGCACGATGAAGAATGCCTCCCTAACTAAGAGGGAGTGTTGATGATTGCAGCTATGTGAGGCTTTCTCCAGCTTACAAACTTGTGAGATGTGGATCATTGCAGCTATGTGCATCTTTATCTCAACTTAAAAACATGAGATAAATACCCTAAATAAGGGTACGAGGTTCCTTTCTGAGACAGAGCTGGAACGTAGAGATTACCTCCTCCATTCAGAGAGTTTAGAAGAACTCCAGATGATTATCTAGTGAGAAAGGTGATCTGTTGAGTTAGATGTGCCTGTGGCTGAGCACAAGGTGAACATGTGAAATCCCAAAGTGTTGTATTCATCGTCATGTTAACATAAATGAATATGGTGTATTAGCCTCCTCTGAGCAGCATAGTTGATGAGAAAAATCCAGATGATTCTCCTGTGTGAGGTAGTGGGAAAGAGGATATGTAGAGTGGATGTGCTTGTGGACGAGCATAGGTGAACATGTGAAGATCTGGTTCTCCTGTGTAATTTAGTGAGCCAAAGATATGGACATCCCTATGGATGTTCCCCTAGTGGATGAGAACTAGTGGGTGTATCAGATCCTTTTCTATATTGTACAAGATTCAGACCTGCCTATAACCCTAATTGTAATGTAAAGGGTACAGGTCGGCCCTACCTTAATGTGGCTAGTAATTAATGTAAAAGATAATTAATATGGTTAATATTAATTATATTATAATCTAAGTGAGTTCATCCATGTTGTGCCAATAAACACTTATGTTGACAGTTTTAGGTGAGTATAAGTAAACGTAAATTCCCCATTGAGGAAATATATCTTTCATGTGAGTTTGGAAATTTCAGCAAGTACACTTCTTTGGGAAAAGTGTGCACTTCTCTTGGGAACTAGAGTTCTAGGTTTTGAGCACCCTCTTGTGTGCTAGGGTTTATCTTGGTGGTGAAGTTATTTCTCTTGAAGAATATAGAAAAGGATTTGGTTGGGTTTTCTTCCCTTGTTGAGAAGGGTTTCCCAGGATACTTCTTGTGTTCTTGTGCATGGTGCTTCTTCTTGTGATCTTGGTTGATGAAACATTTATGGTTATGGTTAAATGCTAAAATGGAATGAACTTCATGCTTAACCTAACTTATTGAAAAATCAGCAATAAGAACCATTGGTGTTTGAGAATCAGATCCATACAATTGGATATATCGATCCTTGGGGCCAGTTAAAGAGAATGCATATTTGGGAGGCCACGAAGATGCATACCATTGATCTTCGTCAATTTGGGCTGCCCAATATCACAAGTGGCATGCTGATGTGGGAAGCACGCAAGAAGATTTATGAGTGTGTTAAACTTGGATAGGTTGCGAGTGCAAACCCAATCAAGAAGGAGCCATTGGATTAGTAAGAAACAGATCAAGATTGTCATATTTGTTGGGCCTAATGGATGGTTAAATAATGTGCAAGTTAGGAACTCGCATAAACCTGGATAATTGATCAGAATGTTTGGAAATCGTATGACCTATCGAACTTTCTTTTTACCCCAAGAGGGATGAGACATAGGAGAGATCCATGTCATCTTGTTGAGTGAGCATGCCACGTGGGCATGCCATGTCAAAGGACACGTCAACAAGGGTGGGTATATCGAAATTTTCCATGTGGTTGGTGACACGTGGAGGGGGACATGTGTCCTATGTGTTAACTCTCTAATCATGACACCTAGGTAAAGTTTTTACTAGTGATTTCTTTGTTATAAATCAAATTAGCAGATCACAAAAAAAATACACTTGTTGGAATAATTAACTCAAATAAATAGTGAAAACAAAATGGAAACCAAATCTCATACACAATACAAAAACATATTCTACCCTTCAAATCACCTTATCATTAGAATAATATCAAATATTACAAGGGCTCCCAAACCTGTGATAATGGCCTATTGAGAAATATAGAAAACTATAGACAACACCTGCAAACCCTAGCAACTCCTTTATGGTTGTACAACCATGTACTTTCACTTCTCAGAACTTGTATGCAGTTGTCCTCACTATCAACTGCATACATACATTCTTTCCTATATTGCAACCCACATACATACAAATATGGCCTCACTGTGAAGTGCATACAACTCTGTACCATTGTTGTGGCTCAAAAATCTACCGGATCTCCTTGCAGCTACCCATGTTCTCTCTTCTCCCTGAACTTTACTGATCTCTAGATGAAATGACTTCTCCACCTATCCAAGATATCCTTGAATCACAATCAGTTTTTATCCAACCCTTTATATTAAAAAGTATCAAGTATCTCATGCTTCACCCTCATCATGATTTTATAATATTGAGTTATGACCTAACCCTAATCTCCAAAGTGACTAATGGTTGAGATTAAATCTCACCTCACTTGAGATCAATGACTATGATTTAAATCACTAATGTTAATAACTTTAACATTTCATTAAATAAAATCAATTTAATTTAATAATTCATTTAATTAAAGTAAATTACTAAGGTAGAAGGATTTGGATGAATTCCACACGTCTAGACACTTAGACCTATGTGGAAGTAACTTTCCCATGCTACAAAAATCAATACTCCCTCTTAGCGAGGAAGGTATTTTGCAACACTCCAAGTTTGTCCCTGAAGAATACAGACTTCCCTTTAACCAAGGGTTTGGTCAGAATGTTTGTAACCTGCTCATATGTGGAAACATATTGAAGCTTAACTTCTCCCTTCTATATCCTGTCTCAGATGAAGTGATACATGATCTTAATATGATTGGACCTATCATGGAATATTGGATTCTCAAAGAGTTTGATACAACTCTAATTATCACAGTATATCACTGTGGGGTCCAACTCCTGATCAAATAAAACTGTAAGCAATTTGTGAAGAAAAATGACTTCACAACTAGCCATAATTGATACCATATCACTACAAAAGAACATGCAATTAGCGCCTAAAATAGCGTCGAAAATTAGTGTATTTTATTTCACGAATTTGACACCTTCTCTGGCACAAAACTGGGCGCAATCTGGATTGTTTATAATTGCACCAGATTTAGTGTCGGAATTAGCGTCATATTTAGCGCCGGGAAAATAGCACCAGGTTTAGCTCCAGGAGTAGCAATGAGAATAGCACCAGGAATAGCACCAGGTGTTGCTTCCAATTTTTCTTTTGATATGCCTTCCAATTTTTCTTGCAATTTGGCTTCCATTGTTGCTTCCTTTTTTGCTTCCAAAAATGCTTCTTGTTTTGCTTACAATTATTAATTTAATATGTTTTATTTCAATTTAATTAGTTAAATATATTGTGTCTCTTAAATAACTTATATGATTATACAATAAGTCATATAAATGCATTTGAAATATTTTATAGGATAACATTTATAAATAATTTTTAGGGAAACAAACATCCATACAAATTAACAACATCATTATACTTGTTAAATCTCCATCAAAATATAATCTACAACATCCAGTATATATAAAATAACAAGATAATTATTATAACATGATCATCATCTATAATTAAAACAAGTGATTCAAATATCTATAATTTAAGTGAATTTGAAAACATCCATCATGAACAGTAAATCAAAACCATCATATGAAATAAATATGCATCCAAAAATCATCAACCACTTTCAATATATAAAAATTGATGAGTCAACACTGATAAGATCATCATCATATATAACTAAAACAAGTGAAAGTCAATATTCCAATAGATCAATAACATGTGAAAATGATACATGTCCAACAATCGACATAAGTCAAAATGATACATCATGTACAAGTGATATAACTAAAATTGATAAATTATGTAAGAAAAAATTATACAAGTCAATATGATACGTCTTGTCTAAATGATATAAGTCAAAATGATACATGTCAAAATGATACAACTCATTAATATGGTATTGGAGGCCGTGAAAATGATACATATGATAATAACCATGAAAAGAGGCATTATAACAATATATCAAAAATGATCCATGATGCAGTCTATATGATCATGAATGTCACTGGATGCTACCAACAACTACCTCATCATCATCATCATCATTGTCATCTGCATCGGCATTGGCCTCGTTGTCATCTGCATCGAAATCAGCCTCGTTGTCATATTTATCTGTGTCATCATGAGCATCATATTCCATCTCAACATCAGACCCAACATCATCTGGATCTATTTGATGAGGATGATCCTGATCTTTTGGAAGATCCTTGTTCTGCAAAAAAAAAAACATTTATAATGAAAATTTATTATTTATTTCATGCAATAATTAATTTCTTTGTTATATATCTAATATTACAACATATGAAATGAAACGATAATCATATTACATCATATCAAAGTGCACATATGATAATAAAATTTCAAATAAGTTACAACTATGATGTCATTCCAATGATGTAAAACATTCAACAATTATGATAAACATTAGTAAAGATCATAAAAAAAATTGTTATACAATTTAACTATCAATTGTAATTTATATTACATAAGCTTAAGTACAAACCCTCTCCATTTTGTGCTATATATGATTATGTTTTCCTTGAAGATATTTTGGAGTTAACTAGTCTATATGTCTTCTTCTCTTATATTTTAGAAATGAATAGGTTTTCATTAGGTCTAGGAACACTGCCACACATAAGTATGCCCTAACCATTAATTTTCCCATGAGTTTTGTCCACTTTTGAAGATTGATGTTGTTTAGACTCATGCAACAAGTGGCATGTCACTAGTTATAGTGGCTAAAAGGGAGTCATGACTTTAGTTTCCATGCCATCCCATGCCTTGTCTAGCCTTGCCATGCTTCTACTCGATTGAAAGCCAAGGAGATGAACTTTGAACAAGTAATAAGACATATTCCCTTGAAATACATACTAATCTATTAAAATAATTCACAATAGTTGGCTTGGACCCAATATCATTGAGATCCTCTATAAAATTATTCTTCAATATACCACCTAATAATTAGACATTTGGATGATCCTATTGGGCATTGGGCCATGCCTTGCCTTTACATGCCATGCCTTGACATGCATTTCCTTACCTTGACATTCCATACCATGCATGTCGTGTCATGCCTTGCCATGCATTGCCTTACTTTGACATGTCATGCATTTCCTTGACATGCCATGCCCTATATTTCCTTTATGCGTTGTCGTGATTTTCTATGCCTTGCCATGCATTCCCTTTCCTTGCCCTTCCATGCCTTATCTTGACATGCCATTCATTTCCTTGACACACCATGCGATGCCTTGCCTTTACATGCCATGCCTTGTCTTTCCTTTCCATACTTTTCCAGGCGTTGTCATGTCTTTCCATGCCTTGCCTTGCCATGACTTGCCTTACCATGCATTCCCTTGCCTTTCCTTGACATGCCATGCCCTGTCATGCATTTCCTTTCCTTGACATGTCATGCCTTTCCTTGACATGTCATGCCTTGTCTTGCCTTTCCATGCTTTGTCATGCTTTGTTGTGCCTTACCATCACTTGTCTTGCCATGCATTCCCTTGATTTTCCTTGACATTCCATACCTTTCCTTGTCATTCCTTTCCTTTCCTTTCCTTGTCATTCATTTATATGACATGCCTTGCCTTGGCATTCCTTACCTTGCATTGACATGCCTTGCCTTGACATGCCATGCATTGCCTTACCTTAGCATGCCATGCCTTGCCTTGACATACCATGCCTTGTATTTCCTTTCCATACTTTTCCATGTGTTGGATGCCTTACCACGACTTTCCTTGACATGCCATGCCTTGTCTTTCCTTTCCATGCTTTTCCATGCATTGTTGTGCCTTTCCATGCCTTGCCTTACCATGCATTCCCTTGCCTTGCCTTGACAATCCATGCCTTTTCTTGACATGCCATACCCTGACATGCATTGCCTTTCCTTTAAATGCCATGTCTTGCCTTGACATTTCATGCCTTGTCTTTCATTACCATGATTTTTCATGCATTGTTGTGCCTTACCATGACTTTCCTTGCAATTCCTTTTCTTTCCATGCATTCCCTTTCCTTTCCTTGACATTCCTTTCCTTTCCTTTCCTTGCCATATCTTGTCTTGCCATGCCTTGACATGATTTTCCTTGACATGCCATACCTTTCCTTGACATGCCTTGCCTTTACATGACATGACATGCCTTGCCTTGAAATGCCATACCTTTTCTTGACTTGTATTTCCTTGCCTTGACATGCCATGCCTTGACTTGCCTTGACAAACCATGCCTAGCCTTGACATGTCTTGCCTTGTATTGACATGCCATGAATTTCCTTGACTTGACATGGCATGCCTTTCATTGACATGCCATTCCTTTCCATGCATTTACTACCCTTTCCTTGACATGTCTTTGGTTCCTTTACATGACATGACATGCCTTGCTATTCTGAAATGCCACACCTTTTCTTGACTTGTATTTCCTGCCTTGACATGCCATGCCTTGCTCCTTGCCTTAATAAACCATGTCAGCCCTTGACATGTCTTGCCCTTTGTATTTACATGCCGCGAATTTCTTTGACTTCCATTACGGCGCTGCCTTGCATTGACATGCCATTCCTTCCATGCCTTTCCTTCTTACCTTGGATTATTGTTGGTGAAATTTATTTTCGGTTACACTAGTTCTTTTCGGGGAGTTAACCGACCAGTTCTATTTTTAGACTTTCTATTTTTACCATCAATTATTATGCATGCATGTATTCCAAGGAAAGTTAACTTTGATTTATTTTCTTAATTATGAATTTTTTCCCCTATATATGAGTGCATTCCACTCATCCATTTGTACCTATGTTTATTCATGATCTATGTATCAATCATCAACTCATTGGAGTAGTGTGAAATATTTTCTTATTCTTCCTGCGTACTTTAAACCTCTTTCTTGATAAGCTTGAAATTCTGATTAGAAGCATATCTTGTGCAGGTTTCTTACATGAAACACCTACATGGTATTAGAGCTATGCTACTTGGAGAAACCGCATTAGCCAAAGAATAAGGAAAATCGAGGTTTCAGTGAGCTAAATTTGTGGTCGTAACTTTCAGAAATTATTCCTCCCAAAATATTACAGTTTTGAGGAAACATCCCACGGAAAGTAAATCGACCCATTTTGTGATCTTTCATTCACATGGATATCGGTGGTCACCCACATTTTCCAACCGCTCCAAAACAGCTGACATTTTGGTAATTTTCTATTTTTAGCAGCTTTTACTTCCTCGGCCATTTTGAGGGCCTAAATGAAGGTTTCGGTATAGAGCTACTCAATGATATTCAAAGGCATAATTGATCCCCCAAAATTAATCTCCTCGGCGATACCTTCCAATGGGATATCATACACCAAAAATGGAGATCGTATGAAAGCCACGACCTCTACAAGTTTATGTACTAGCTTACCCAAACGGGTCCACATGACTTTACGCTTCATCTCCCAGGGTTAGGTTTTGATGTTCAGGATTTTTGGCATTCTTTCTTATTGTAAAATGCCTTAAAAGCCTCATTTTAACCCTTCATGTAATCGCGCTTGTCGCCACATCTCTTCAAAGATACGCCACCATTCCGGAAGAAGCTTGTTTTCACAATGCATTTTACAAATGCCTATTTCCTCATATTGAATAGAAAACTAGTTTTAATCAGATCTCTATTTTGTGTTAAGCACCTATTAATCTATATTCATTTCGCTCTACTCATAAAACTGATCGCGGTAATAGAGTGGTTCTCCTCCCTTGTCGCCTTAATGTGGCTGTCCCCAACGAGGTCGGGGCACAAAGAGTTGGGTCTCGAAGATTGTTTCTCTTGAGGACGTAAGCTCGCGACGCCTGCCGAATCTCCCATGGCGTGAGAAAAATAAAGATGATGGGACAAAATATCCTTTTCTTCAAACCCGTTTATTGAGGAATCACTCACACAACAGAGGGAACGAGATGATGGATAATTTTTCCTAGATGCTTCGATGAATGCCACTGACCAACACATCTTTTTCAAGCGACCATTTTGGAGGTGTCGCCCCCTTCAATGTATAAATAAACTTTGATATTCATATAATTGAAGGTTGATAGAAATATATGTTGTAGACAAGTGATTGAATCTACCAGAAGGGTATTTTCTATCCATAAATTTTCATTGAGAAAGATTACTTTTATGCTCTCAAAGCCGCTCCCTATGTCAAATATTGTTGGGAAAATTTTTGTGAGCAAAGGAAATAGAGGAAACTCAATATTTTCAAATATGACCACTCTAAATCCTTCTCGTATGTTATTATGGAACAATACTACCGTCGAAGCTATGATGACCAGAGTACCAAATGGACCATTAATCGGCAAGAAAGAGACCAAGCAAAGCGCCGATTTCACAAATATCTTCCATACCTTTGGCGCACTAAGTTGGGTATCAAAGACTAGAGCGAATTTATGCTCAAGTAACAAGGAAAATTTACATAGATACATCCGTACTGAAATGGAATTTCTAGACATCTCATCCTTGGCACGTATACCGATATGTCAAATAAAAATCAAGCAAGCAAAGCTCAAACAAAAGACGCTGCAATTTGGGCCTGGGGACCTCACAACAAAATCCAAGAAAGGTCGGACCCAACCCACCGAACAAAGCGACGTGAGAAAATATGGACGTGCGATAAAGACAACCAGCATAAGCCACAAGAAAAATAAGGACACCGTAAAGACAAAGAAAGATACCGTGGTGACTTCCATAAGATCCTCGCATAACATCAAATAATCACGCTTCAGCAAATAAGCAGGTCAAGTGAAAGCCTTCCTTTGAATCGCATGCGCATTCTAACCTCGGTGACAACCGCAAAGGGGAAGATGGATCATTGACGTTAACCCAGCCTGCACCAAGCAGCACACCGGATCCATCCTAGTGAAACCGTATCGCAGCCGTGGCGAAGGAGAGTGCCTCTTCCATTCACGAATGGTAAAAGGCAACCCGCTTCACTTCATCGTTGACAACGATATCCAGAAGAACCTCTTCTCAAGAGTTCATCGCTGCTGGTCTCGCCAACAACACCGCATTCACAACCCTACACCATTGGATGGTTCTGCTAAGGAAGCAATCTCCACGCCTGGTCAGTGTTGACTGTCAGATGGAATCAAGCCTTCAAAGATGAGGTATTGTGTGATGCTGTTCTCTTTGAATTTTTATAGGATGTTATTTTGGGACAACCTATTTATGGAAATGTCATGTTGTATATGAGTCTAGGCCTCAGAGTGTTATTATAACTTTGAATGTAGAAATTGTACAGATAATTTCAGGCAATCCCACCTAGTGCTATTTCTTTGATATTTGTTAAGCAATGCAGGAAGTTCATCGCTTATATGTGGAAGTTTGTCTTCTTCACGATTCTCTCTTAGAGTGAGTGAAATATTACAGCCACATCCAGGGTATCTAGGGATGACCTCTCCGCATAATAGAAGCAAGTAGATAAGGTCGTGGAAGAATACTCGATATCTCTCCTCACCTACCAGGGTACCTCGCGACTCGTGTCAAGCACCCCATCGACTGACCCCCAAGAATCACGTCTAATAATCTATCGTCACTCTTTGTTAGAGAATGAGAAGATCAAGAGACGCATCCAAGAACTGCCCACAAGGCACATACCTAGCTCATCAATTCTTGCGAGCCCAACTACAGGTTGTATAAATATGGAACCCTTTGTATTGATTACCGCTCAATAAAATCACCGTCGAACCGGAAAATCTAATTTCAATCGATGACCTCCTTTGATCCCCACGGGCCAAATACTTCGCGAAGATTGATTTGAAGTCCGCTACCACCAGTCCCGGGACATAGAATAGACATATGTATGGAAGACCGCGTTCAATTCAAAGGAAGGAATTTTTGAATGTTTGGTCAGCGTCTTTATTTGACAAATTCTCTTAGCTACCTCGTGGATGATGGATGACATCTCGTGACCATTCACCAATACTTTGTAGTGGTGTATATGGATGACATTCTCTAATTTACAAGAAGACTTGGGACAAACACTTGCAGCATATTCCACAAGTTCTGCAGACACTATGGCAAAGATTGCCATAATGCCAACCCGAAAAATGATCCTTCCGCCATGGATGTGGTCCATTACCTCGGCTACATCATTGATCAAAATGACAAACATGTGGATCCAAAATTAAGATCCAAGTCATCCGGCGGATCGGCCAAATTTCGCATCAACACCTTTCACCGAGTCAGAGCTTCTTGGGACTTGCTAATTTCTACCACGGGTTCGTGGTTGGGTTTTCTCCCATATTGCATAGCCCTTAGCCAAATAAACAGGTGGTGGTGGCATGGGGCCTATGGGGTCCCAACAACAAGCCGCTCAATGATTTGAAGTACGCCACTCACCAGCATTTTCACTACCGCATCTACCGCATGATGTTTCACTGCGCCAGGCATCACATTTCAGCACGGCCACCCCGTGGCCTGCCATAGTATTAATCGGCTGCATACCGTCTGTAGTACCCTACTTACGACAAAGAAATGTAATCTATCAGGAAAGCATGTCACCAATGGAGACATTACATTATTTGGAAGGAGACAGCCATCCACACTGATCATAAGCCACTCGCGCCTGGCGCGCATTAATGTGGAACCGCAAAATGATCACCATCAAAGTGGGTCCACATAATGGCAAAGAATTCCACCTCAACATCAAGTATAAAACAGAAGCACCAATCACATCACCGATTGCCTCAGTAGACCGCCGGGGCCATGGCATCACCATGGTGTAGACTCTGTGGCCATGAGACATCTGGATGGGTCCACCTTTGTGAGACGCACTCGACTCTCGGCCACCACCTACCAAATGCTGCGTAAAATGTAATTGTCGTTAATTTCCATCTTCGTGATGGGTTGTTGTGTCATTTGGGCCATATCCGTGTTCCATTGGCGAGCAAGTGAAGTTGATCTAGGAAGCCACGGCAAGTGGCGTGACACTTCTCGACGCTGGAAAGACATATGCATGCCATAGAAACATTTCTCATCGGGTCAAAACTTCGGCTGTGAGGTCGGAAAGTATATATCAGCTGCACCGGCCACGCTTACGCCAAACCGACCACTTAAGAACAAAGGCTTGTACACCCCTCTTTCTACTCCCCGATAGGCCATGGGAATCCATCTCAATGGACTGCTATGTTGCGCCTCCCATCCACCAAGTGGGAAATGGACTGTGTATTTTGTGGTTGTTGATCACTTTTCTAAGATGGCTTATCTGGTTGCCCGCAAGAAGAGAATCACGCTAGTAGGCCACCGGCCAAGCTCTTTCTTTGAACGAAGTTTGGGTAACATTTTGGAATCCTAAAACCATTGTCTCGTGATCGAGATAGTCGACTTCTTAGTATCGCTCGGTCGAAGCCTTCCTTCCTGGTCACCGCCGGACACCAAGTTCACTAAATACATTTCTTTCCACCCCTAGACAGATTGTCAAACCGAGGTTGTAAATCAATGATTGTGCATAACTCTTCACATGTATAACACCAAAGAACCCTCGTGCACATGGGATGAAATTGTTCCCTATGTTCAATATAGCTATAACCGAGCCCTTCAAAGCTCAACCGGCCACAACCCCTTTCAAGTGGGTTGGGATTCCAACCATAGTCCCATAGATGTTTCAATTCCCCTTATGGTCACCTCAATCGACTCATCTCCTCCTCCAACTGGCTTCCACAAAGCCACCTTGCCCATTGAGGGGATCCATCATCCGCCAACGTTAAGAGGGATATCCCATGGTCCAATGACAAGTACAAACAACGCATGATCAACACCGGGTACGTGATAAGTTTCGTGTGGGACATAAAGTTTGGTTGCACTTGCAGAAAGAATGCCTTTACAGACCCCATTGAAGATTCGCCCACCTCGTTATGGACCATACACTATCACCAAGGTCAGTGGGGATAATCTTTTGATCTCAACATTCCTCAATTCCTTGGCCTACACCCAGTGCTCAACGTGGACTCTTCACTCTTATTTCTCTCCACCATTATTGGACACCTCCGCAGCGTAATACCGGACAAAGAATGATCTCTCAACCCGACCGCATAATAGGCATCCAATGATAATATTGTGTATATATAGATCAAGGGAACTCCACAACAAAGGATCCAACCTTATCAAATTGTCAAAGCTGTGGCATCTCCCGGCAAAGAAGGCAAGTGGCCTTCACCGGGGCCAAATTCAAAAATTTCCTGGCCCATCGGGGACCTAAATCATTAATGGAGACCATTTCTTCCTAAGGAGGGAGGATTGATCCAAATGGATATCGATATTAATTCACCTTTTCCTTCCAACCGCTCAAACGCTTTTCCGACATTTTAGTAATTTACTATTTTTAGCGCTTACTTTCTCGTGGCCATTTTGAGGGCCTAAATGAGTGTTTTTCGATATCGAGCCCCTCAATGATATCCAAAGGCATACTTTATCCCCCAAAATTAATCTCCTCACGATACCTTTCCAACGCTATCATTATCGCCTAAAACGGAGATCGTGAGGCAAAAGTTACAACCCCTGAAGTTGATGTACTAGCTTACCCAAACGGGGTCCACACATGAATTTTGGCATGTTTCATTTCCTAGGGTTAGGGTTTTTGATGTTCATTAGAGTTTTTGGCATTCTTTGCTTATTGTAAAAATGCCGGAGTCAATAACCTTAAGTTCAGGGAATGTACACGCCGCCACATCTCTTTCCTCTCAAAGATAAGTCAGCCACCATTCCAGCTAGAAGTCATTTCTCACGATTTTACAGCCTTATTTCGTTGTTGAATAGAAACCGGCCATCAGATCTTTGCTATTTTGTGTTAAGCACCCGTTAACAATCTGTAGTCCTTTCATTCTTCTCATAAAACTGATCAATTTGTATAAGGTATTTTCAACCGTTTATTAGATTCTTCACCGCCATATACAGTAAGTCAAGTAAGATAGCCTTGCCATGAACCGACATGAATCCATATCAAGGACTCTTTCGCCAGTTGGATTCCAAAAATTTTATGTTTTTGAGGAAATGACCCACGTGGAAAGTAAATCGATTCATTTTGGAAGTGGGTTTTCAATCATTTGTGATATTCTCATCGGCTTAGAAAGTAAGTTGCAAGATCATCTCTTGAAACTCATACAAATTTTCACTTAAAGTGACATTTCGCCGTGGTATTTATTTCTTAATTTTTCACTTGCGATTGAGAGTAAATTTTAGGGTTCTTAGAACAACAGTGAGAGATATGGATATGAAAACTATTATACATTCAAACTTGGTGGTAAACCTCACACCATATACTATTTTGATTGGAAGCTCAAGGTGACATTCCAACTCAAAGAAAAAGGACTATATAATTTGACAATAGTGACAAAACAAAACCTACATCAACGAATGAGAAGATGATGGGCTTAACAAGAGGATGAGGCCACAAGACTATGTCTTGAGTTAATATCCACTCCATTTAGGAGCCCATGTTACCGCATGCAAGCACTCCAAAACAAGTATCCGACCACCTTGGTAGGAATCTCCCTTGGAAAGCGTGATCGAGATGCAGGTCATAATGCTTGAGGTAGAGTTGAATACCTTAGACCCTAAAATTTTGATTCAATATACAAGATTTTTTACTAAATTTAAATCTTTACTATAAATCTTGGGTGAATGTGGTATTGATAACTCTAGACAAGAGAAACAACTTATTCTAACAATCTTGGCTGCTAGGACCGTATCACGCTGTGTATATGTCTCCAATTTCCATTCTCGCATATGTCTTTTGGATCAAATTGGAAAATGCCTACGTTGGCTCAGCTAATAGAGTCTCTTACACAATAGTAGACAAAAATCATACATATGTTCTGCATGAAAGATTCGAAGCACATGCACTCACCATGCAAAATGGAAAATGGTCATTCAAATAGAATAGGAAATAGGGATATTCCAAATCCTTTAATGATTCTCTCGTGTTCCAAAGACTCTCGATTCCAATAAGAAGAAGAAGGGAAAGAAGTGCACTTACTACACAAATCAATCATGAAGAATCCACATGCATGAAGAAACATATCGCATCTTATGGAACAGGAACTTCAAGATAACAACCTTGGAAACTTCATTCCGTAGGGAATCAAGAAGCAGAAGGAAGAACATGCCCTCGGTGAAAGGTAATCATCATGCTCTTTTTGCGATTAATTTTTTATCTAATTCATGGATTATAGATTATGGTGCAACCCATCATATGGCATCGAAAGAGGAAGTTTTATCTTCCTTGAGTCCGTGCTCAAGACCCCCCTATTCTAATGGGAGATGATAATCCAAAGAGAAGTAGCCAGAGAAGGGAGAGTGGAACTCCACAATGGCGCTTTGAGAATGTTTTACATGCTCCAAAATTTTCTATAACTGCCCCTCGCCTATCAAATTGCCTTCGAAGGTAAAAGGTTGAATTTATTATCGTATTTACTTCAAGAATTGACATGTACGACACACCTATCATTGCAATTGGTGAGGTGGATCACAAGTCAAGGTTGTATAAATTCAAGTTTTCCACAATGACTCTCTATTCTACTTACACATAAGGAGATGACTTTGCATGCACCTTCAAGGTAACATGCATACACTCTTGTGCTTCCATAATTTTCATACATCGGGGATGATTCCATACACTCAGATTCAGAGGATTTTGTACATGGAGTTGAGAAGGTAGTACATCTAGATGAGAAGCCAACACCGAAGCTTCAGCCGATGCCCAAGAAGGCACATACCACACTTCAAAAGTGTTAGGTAACCTTTGGAATCCATTGGATTCGGTGGATGACCCCATCTCGCGATGAGGAGCCTCTCATGTACTTTCATCTTCGCAACCCGCATGCCCATGCATTGCTATATGGTTCAATCTACTAATCCATTATGGAAAGCAACTGTGTAGAAGGAGTATGACTCAATCCTACGTAACCGTGACTCAACTGGTTCCACGCCCCAGAAAGGAATATTTTCAAAAGTGATAACTACGATCAGCGCGTCTCGTATGGGTTGCCAAAATGACTTCATCAGATCCATAAATATTTCACCATCTTCACGAAGACTTCCAGTGAACAAAAGTTTCAGACTTCAGGGATCGTCTTGGTGGTGAAGAAGAACATATTGTTCAGCAAAATGCTATTTCTCCTTTGATACATTATCTTCGAGGGGGTTTTGTCTGCATGTGGTTTTCCCTTTTTTCCTCATTTTTTATTCAATGTTAATTAGTTGTATTGTACATGAGTACCTAAATGTCCTAGTAGTCGGACTCATTTTTACCCATAGTGATGTTCGTGGGGTGTTGGAGAAATTTCTACTTTTCATTAATAACACTAGTTCGGGAGTTAACGAATTTCAGTTCTACTTTTAGATCCTTCTATTTTTACCATCACTACATACATGCGTGCATTCATTCCTAAGGAAAGCTAACCTTGATCGCTTTTATTAATTATGGAATGCTTTGCCCCAGGCATATGTATTCCACTATTCATCATAATATCATGATCTATGTATCAATCATCAACTCATTGAGTAGTGTGAATATATTTTCATTCTTCCATATTGAAACTCTCTTCCTTCTTTGATAAGTTTTATTTGTACTTGTTTTAGCTAGATTTACTTTGCAGGTTTCGATGAAACATCAAAGATGCCATGCCTTGCATTTCTTTGGCATGCCATGCCTTGCCTCACTATGCCATGTCATGCCATGCTATTCCATAGCACACCATGCCTTTCCTTCATTGACATGCATTTCCTTACCTTGACATTCCATGCCTTTCCTTGACATGCCATGCCTTGCCTTGCCATGATTTTACATGCATTTTCGTGCCTTTCTATGCATTGCCTTGCCTTTCCATGCATTCCCTTGCCTTGAAATGCCATGCCTTGCCTTGCCTTGACATGCCATGCCTTGCCTTGCATTTCCTTAACTTGACAAGCCATGCCTTGCCTTTCCTTGACATGCCATGTCTTTCGTTGCCTTGACATGCCATGCCTTGCCTTGACATTCCATGCCTTGCCTTGACAATAAATTCCTTGTCATGCCTTGCCACACGTCCATGTAAATGGATTATTAATGGACTACTAATAATTTTATGCCTTTCCTTGACATTTAGTCTGGGGGACAAAATCACAATCGAGCGATGTAACTATGTGTTGTAAGCTCTGAAAGGTTTGTATGGCCAACGCACATGCGACCATGATGCCCACAATCACCTGACATAGGGGTTGTGAAATTCAACCCCCTATGTCATATTTGCATTGTGCCTCACTAAACAAAACCCTAGTTATGGAAATCCTATAAAAAATGCTTTTATGGGTGACAGAATCACAAGATAGGGTCCCCCTAGGTGGAATATGGTGCCAGGAGTCCAACCGAACTGAAAGTTCATCGATATGAGGAAGGGTTTGTGTGTTATGGTGATTTGCAGCTCGCCTCCTGAAGCAATTCAGGGAGACAATGAAAATTTGGTCTGAGGGCACAAAATCACAATCGAGCGACGTAACTATGTTCTGTAAGCTCTAGAAGGTCTGTATGGCCAATTCCCACATGACCACGATTCCCATAATCGCTTGACACAGAGGTTTTGAAAGTCGACCCCCTGTGTTGGATTTGCATTGTGCCTCACTAACCAAAACCCTAAATCTAGAGATCCTCTTAAAAACACTTTTATGGGCGATGAAATCACAGGAGAGGGGTCACTCTAGATGGAATCTAGTGCGAGGAGTCCAACGGAACTAACAGTTTGTCGATCTAAGGTATGGTTTGTGTGTTATGGCGAGTTACAACTCACCTCCTAAAGCCATTCAGGGAAGCAATGACAATTTGGTTTGGGGGCACAAAATCACAATTGGGCAGCGTAACTGAGTTTCGTAAGCTCCATAAGGTCTG
>SNQJ01S0021216.1:122945-140552 GCA_010110895.2 Picea sitchensis | reverse complement strand
AAGGCCCCCACCTTATTGCGTGCCCCTTAGAATCATCGTGAGCGACTGTCGCAGTATTCCCTCACGACATCGTGGATCCTCTCGAACTAGGTAATTGTTAACCTACAGTTCGAGCCATGACGAGAGTTCTAGTAGGCTGTGGAAGGGCTTTTGTCCACCCCTCTCCCTCAACCTCTCTGGAAATCGTGTGTGGCCCCTTTACTCCATATGTGAGTCTGGTCGGCAATCTATCGGCAGCCTGCATCATCAACAATCGTGTTAGAACAAGTCAACATCATATCATCAAATCAATGAAATCTCATAGTAAATAAATCAACCCAAATAGCACACTCCCTGACTCAATCCGGAGTCCAAGGGGTTCCATCGATGCCTCGGCATCCTCAAGGTCCAAAATCCTACACACTCAGTAAAACCGAGTCAATAGCACCTGTCTATGTCGAGGCAGTAAAACATCAAGTCATCTATCATAACACATCATAATCAAGGATTAATGTTTTAACATCATAAAAGTCTAGATCACTTGCGAGCAAGTGCCCTCAAAAATAAGTTTTCTCAGTGCGCCAGAGCGGGATGTTACAAAGGTGTCTAGAAATATTTTATTCCAATACTAGAATAGACCATAATTGACAAGCTATGACTATTATCTTGGTCCAACTTTCCATGTCTAATAGGTACAAGAAAAGGTAAAGTAATTAGCGCATGTGAATGGAAAATATCTTTAGCACTATTTTCAAATGAACAATTGCGATGTGATTATTTTCATGTCTGGAAAATGGAGTAGGGATGTATGCACTTGTAGCATGGTCTATAATTTGTGAAACACCCTTCTGTATACTTCTATTCCCTTGTGAATTTTTCCCTAGTGGAGGAAACTTGTCAAACTTTGTTTCTTGGATGGAATTATCTACACATAAAATTAAATAAACTCAAGGAACTTAGTTTGCATCTAAGTCACTAAATGCAAAAAAAAGATACAAATAGCTTATTACAAAAATTTGAAGTATGTCCTTTAACAAGAAGTAATAAGTATCAAACCCTAACTGCAATATTCCTAGGCTAACTATGAATATTAGAGCGCTGCAATATCTACCATTCTGGATTAATCCCATTGCTTGACATGTTAACATCAGTAACCTGTTTCTCTACCAATTTGTTATTTTCATCAATCAATGAACCTTTGTCAATATGAGAAAACACCTTCATTGCTTGATGATTTTTTGACCCAAACCCATAATATCTATCTTTTCCATCATTTTCATGATTATGTTGACCTATGGAATATCTTTTAGCATCCTCTAGATAAAAACTTCTCTTTTCAAGAGGCATTTATATTTCTTTGGGGTAACTACCAACAAGGGTCATTTTTTCCTAGATAGAATGGTCTTGGTGTCAACAAAGCCTACCTGTTGGGAATTATTTGTCCACTTGTTCAAAGAATTTATTTCCTCAAGTACATCAAGATGGGATTCATTGTTAATTTCTGATTTAGACTCTTAAAAGGCTCCTCTTTATTAAGAAGTAGAAGGTGCCACAATCATAGTGTTAGCCATAGATACAAGAAAAGGCCACAACAATAGTTACAGAGCAACCTATTTCTATCCTGCAACAAGCTCATAGCACCTACTATGAGCTAGGAAAAAGGTGGTAAAAATTGGTACGATGTACATTTTCACCACTGGATTGTCTTTATGTAACATATCCATACAACTAAAAGCTATATTTTCCATTCTTTCTTTCTTTTTTCTTTTACCAATTCCATCTTTTGGGGTCAACTGGTTCAAATTTTGAAAACAATGAATCTATCAATATATAATAATTTTGAATATAAATTTCCATGACATGTTGAGCAACAAAGAACAATAAATTTGAAAAACATGTCACATACCGAACAAGATAGACTCATCCTTCTAGACATATACTTCTCACAACTGGACTTGGTGGATGTCATGGACTGAAGGGATAGATTTAAAGTAGCCATTTGTCAACTAGGACTATCCTTTAGGACTGGTTATGCCCAATTATCTCACTATTATTCGTTATGACACCCATATAATTAGGCAATCTCTATCTGGTCAGTGAAGTGTAGAGATGTTTAACAAATGACTTAGTAATCAAGGAATGTGAAAAGTTCTATCTTTTGAGTCATATTTCCAATCTGATGATATATGCCAAGCCGTAGACCTTTCCTTAATACGGAGGGAAATTGAAGCGGTTGTGTGTAGCTCCTATGCTAGTGCCAATTTTAATTATTACCAGGAATAGGGAATTATTACCATTATCAATGTTCTACTACAACTAGGATGGTTGATGCCCACACATAGCAGGCAAAAATAACTGCATTTCTATAAAAGGCAACCAAGGATGACCTTGTATTTGAATAAAAATAATAAATCCATACATCATAACATTATGATGTCCTGGAAAATGTCTCTTTTCTAACAAGGAAATGGACCTCTTCAGAATGAATTTATAGAAAAGGGTAAGAGAGAAATTTGAAATGGAAGGCATTGATGTTCCCTGGAAAATCGATTTACTTAGATTTGATGGAAAATCACATGATCATAATGGATTGAGTTCTTACTGAATTTGATTTTCCAAACAAGTCTAAATTTCCCATCAGATGTTTAATTTAATGAGTTCTAGGATGGTGCTTCCACATGGAGCCATTCAAAAGTTGAACACCATTTGTGATACTTGTACAAAGAAGGAAGGGGATTCTCAAGAAGGATACATTCTTTTTCTGGGTAGACTTGAGATCCCACTAAAGATGTAAATAGGTGGATTCATGAATTTGCAAAACATCCATATATGGTTCAGCCAAAATTCGATTATGGATTCCATACCACTTCATTTCCAGAGATAATTTATTAGTAGAAACAAAGGTCATGGACTTCTCAGATTAATGAATTGAGAGACATATTTATTTTTATGGAATTGTTTCTGACTATGTTTGCAGATCCTCGTATAAAAAAATTAAACTTTTCTTTTTCCATAGTATCATACTCAAGTATCAAGGTCTCTAAACCTACCCAAGACCCACAATTTTCCAGGTGTTGTCTTAAAATGTATACCAGTCTCCAGAATCCAGAAGATTAGAGTGGTCATAATCTATTTTCTATCTATCCATTAGTTGGTCAAGATTATATATTTATTTGGGTGTTACAAAACCTGGTGTAATTTATTCCACTCAACTTTTGTAGTATTGGTTGCAACCTTTGTTAAGATAAAATAATATGTATAAATGCAACTACATTTTTAATGCAAAATTTTCAGCATAAATTTTCTAGTGACCCTAGCCCATGTGGAACAACATATAAAGCAAGTCAATAACACATGAAATCAACTACACAATTGTTTTCCTCTACTACGTCAAATGTGAAATTTATTGTTTATGAGATTGGAGAGTGCCAAATGAAGAAACACTCAAAGTATTGCAAACCCTCATCTAATAACCTTGCATGCAAGCAGACAGTCAAAACACCAATAAAGGTGACATGATTTGGCCTTGATCTATTGTAATTTGGGAATAAAAAAACAAGAACATCTTCACCATGTCCATGAATTCCATATCCCAAAATCATCTCAGTCCAGGAGAACACATCTCAACAAACATCAATTGGCACTAAGCATGGTGACAAACATCAAATGTCGCTAAACATGTAAGTTTAGGCCACGTAGTAGTTTTGTTGATGGACATGCCATTAATATCTTAGTAAGAAGCATTGATTGCTCACTTGGATTGTCTTTTATGGACACGTCAAGTTGTAGTTACAAACTGAACACTAAAAAGTTGTAGTTACAAAGTGAAAACAAAAGAGACCAACACATTACAAGTAGATTTTAGACCATCTAAAAAGACCCAAGAACATTGCTAATTAATTATTATCATGTACCCAACTCCAATAGAGACCAATACATTACAAGTAGATTCTAGACCATCTAAAAATACCCAAGTACACTGCTGATTAATTATTATCATGTACCCAACTCCAATAGAGACCAATACATTACAAGTAGAGTCTATACCATCTAAGAAAACCTAAGAACTCCACTAAGTAGTAATTAACATGTACTCAACTCCAATAACCTTGGGGCCTGCAAATAGAATTGTCATTATAAAGATAAAGAGGAACGCAAGTGCTTAGTGCAAATGAAAATTCGAATGTATTCAAAACAACTATACAATACATGTTATTCCCTTGATGATAACTTAGAAAAGAACATGATTACAAATATTTTCCATTACTTACAACTACAATAAATAGTTTCTCAAAGAAATATGAAGGTGCAATTTCCTCATAATAGCTTACTATGCTTTCCTCTGGATATCGAGACGTTTCCAAAGATTTAAAACTCGTTCTATTAATTTGTCTTTCCAATACCCTCATCTGAATACCCTCCAAACATTGTGAATAATATGTGCTACTACTCAATGGTG
The DNA here is from genome assembly GCA_010110895.2 of Picea sitchensis. NCBI lineage: Eukaryota > Viridiplantae > Streptophyta > Pinopsida > Pinales > Pinaceae > Picea > Picea sitchensis. Next base: position 136,114 of record SNQJ01S0021216.1, on the reverse strand, counting down.
CTCTTTTCCACCAAGAAATCGTGCGTGATTTATAACAAATGGGAGGGTAAAATCACTAATAGAAATCCCCTTATTCTCTAGAAATCGGGCGAACGGAAGAGTGTAGCTTCCCATGCCATGAAATTGGACCAAATTAAACTGTAAAACCTGATTTATACCCAATGTGAGGGAGAAGTTCCTATAAGAAATTCTCATATTTCTGGAAATGGGACGAATTGAAGCTTGTAGCTCCAAATTTCATGGGGGAAATATATTTTTTTCCTCCCTCCCTCATAAAAACACATGGGCTAACCCTCTATATGATTTTTTTTTGAAATAAATTAGGGATGAATAATAAAAGTTTTAAGAAACCACTACAATACAAAAAAATCGCCCAATAAAAATTTGGAACCCCCTTAATCTCTCTCTCCCCTTATTGTGAGTCTCACTCTCACTCTCTCTCTACCCCTTTTTCTCTCTCTCCCTTTCCCTCTCCTTCTGACCTAGGCGTATACTAGTGGCCACCCACATGTTCCACTAATTAAGAATGGTTCCACATCTTAGTACTTTTTTTATGATTTTTCAAGCCCCAAACGTTCGAGGCCGTTTTGAGACCCTAAACAACATTTTTTGGCTCAACAATGTGACATGTAGAGAAAGGTAGATGTTAAGCTGAACAAAATGTGTACTTCTTGACTAAACCTTTATGACAAGGCACTGAGTGCCCTAAACAAAGATCATATGAAAAAATTTCACCCCCGGGAAATTGACATATCAACTAGCCACATTGTGGCCTACAAACCTTTTGGTGTTTCATCTTCTAGGGTTAGGGTTTTGAATGTTTAGGGTTTTCTCATTGATGTTTTATGTTAAAATGCCTTTTTCAACCTCTTTGTAATCAACGTCTTGCGAATAAGCATAGGTGTCACATCTATAAATTTAGAAATAAGCTAACACCATTCTAGCTATCTTATCTTAATTTCCTTTTATAGTCTTTTGTATTCAAGAGAGTCATTAATTGATCCAGAAGGATCCATAATGCTCAAAAGAGATCTAGGAGGATCCAAGAATGCTCAAAAATTAATATTCTCAAATTATTTTGAAAATGATTCTATTGCATAGAGCTCGATGATAGCTTTCCAACGATGCAAAAATTGCCTCAAACAGAGTTCGTATGAAGAAGTTATGTTCAATCAAAGTTTTGCTCAAACATGTAAAATGGGGGTGCCACATGGCCTGAACGTACAGGTTGTACAATGCATAGGATGACATCATGTTGATGTTAGGAGGATGATGTGGCAACATGAGAGGCTGTCGCATGTCACTCATTTTTGGAATATTCAAGCACCCATGTGGACCAATAAAAAAGTGCCACTTGTCATATGTACGATGACGTGGAAAGTATGGTCAATAGGGTGACATGGAGAAATGGGAATGCACCAAGTGTAAAATTCATACAGGTATAGATGGAAGATGACATGACAGGATGTTGATTGTGCAGACAGGTGAACCAGTCAAACCCATGACCTCCGGGAGAATATTTTGAGGGAATATTCCAAAGTGTTAAGTTTATCCTCCTACCATTACACTGCCATTGTTTCTTATAATAACAAACAAATATTATTGTATTTAAATTGATATTGTATGTAGTATGTGGAAAAGGGAGAGAGGTCAATGGGGCTTGAACCCGTGACCTCCTCCCAATATTCCTAATGCCTTAAAGTAATGCATCGATCTTTGTGCCACATGCAATGCATTTGTTGAAACCATAAACAAGCATGCATTTAACCTTTAACAAATTTGACCGGGTATATAGGGGGTCGATTAGGTCACCCATGCCTATATAAACCTTTCTTCAAACAATGTACGAACCATAGAATTGCATGTCAAAGAGAGGTTTTTCATAGAAAGTCATGTCAGTTGTAGATTTTTGTCTCGATTTTCCTGCAAGAGGTGTTCTTAGTTTTGATTTTCCTTGTTTTGTGTGTCATTGAGTTCTTTGACGAAAGTATAGAGTGTTTATACTCATTTTTCTTAGAATTTCAAGAGGAATCTGATGGTGATGTCTATTATGTGTAAAAATTCTATGTATGAAAAGTCTTAGTCCAATTTGTCATGTATGAGACCCATAGTCTCGTTATGCATGCAAAAGGGAATCTTTAAGCACCTGTTCATAATATAGTTCATTTTATACTCATTTTCCTCATACTTTTGTGAGGAATTCAATAATGACCTCTATTTTTGGGATTGATAATAATAATTAAAGGGTGTCTTCAAAACCTTAGCATTTGTAAGAGCATTCATTGTAATTTTGGCATTTAAGAATTAAAGAGAGGTCTCATTGTTGAAAAGGGACCCGAAGACATAGCCCAAGATGGGTGAACTATGTTAACAATTTTTTATTGTGCCATTTGAATTGTTGTTAATCTTACTTACTTCATTTCAACATTTTATTTCCACAAGTTATTCACCAATGTTATTGAATTTTATGGATAATTAAGACATTCACATGTTATTTTCAAATAGTCAAAGGCGATCTTCATTTTCTAAATCTAGTCGGATATTTATATATACTTAAGAACTAACTTTACATCTAAGTATTTTTGGGTCATTAATAGAATATGAGTTTAACTCTATTATTGTGTTTCTTGCAATATCTCTTTGTGTTTTTTTTTCATATCTTTTCCTTCATGTTGTTCTTAATATAATCTGGATTAGTGGTATTAGAGCAGTTTTCTCCTTATTGTTTCTTTTTGCATTTCATCGAGGAGGTCAAGTTATAAAGAGTTGGGTCCTACACCAGTCTCTCTTGAGGAAAACTTCTCTCCCCAACCCAAGTGGCCTCCCATGGTGGAATAAAAGAGATATGACAGAGCAGGAGATGCTATCAAACTGTTGCTCGAGGAATCCCTCACACAACATAGGAATGAGATGATGGATAATTTATCCCAGATCCTTCGATGACTTCCAACAACGATGACGACACCTTCAACCAATAATCACTTATGAGGTCATTTGACACCCTTCAAGGTATAAGTTAACTTTCATATTCCTTTATTTGAAGGTCAGATAGACGTCAATGCTTTGAAAAAATGGTCAAGTCTGTTAGAGGGTTATTTCTTTGTCCAAAATTTTTCCAATAGTGAAAAAATCACCTACGCACTCCTTAAATCAATTATGCATGTTAGATATTGGTGGGAAACTTACTGTGAGAAACATGTTGGAGATGAGTCTGCGATGTTTGTTCCATATCCCACTTGTGCGACTTTTTTTTATGCCCTTAAGGAGAAATACTACCATGTTGGAAACTATGATGACCAGTACATGAGATGGACAACTCTACATCAGAAGAGAGACTAGTCGTTGTTGGGCTACATCAACATCTTCCATACCTTGCACACAAAGCTTGGTATTAGAGACTTCGAGCAGGACCTGGTCCTAAAGTGGTGAAATGACCTACATAGGTACATCCAAATATATATGGACTTCCTAGGCATATCGTCATTGGGATCCACTTACCAATATGTTTTCAATATCGAGCAAAATTTCAATAAAAAAAAAGTGGGATTTTAACTCTGTAGACCCATCGCAACAGAAGCATGATAAAGGTGGTTGTAAATCCCAAATCAAAGGAAATACCAAGTATGGCCAGCCCTAGGAGAACCAGTATAATCCACCAAAAAAGAAGGGTGATGGGAAGTCAAAGAAGGACACTGGAAAGTGGTGTGAGTTCCACAAAATCCCTTGGCACAACACTGATGAATGTTGTTCCAAATAGTCAATGTTTTTTGAGACGAAATCCTCAGATTTGGATGTCGACTCATACTCTAATTCGAAAATGAATAAGGGAAAAAAAAGCATTGGTGTATAACTCAATGTCACCATCGCTACCACAATATCTCAGTCAGAGGAACTAGAGGAGCTTGAAGAATGGGAGTGCTTCATCCACTCACATATGTGGGTGAAGGGGATCCCCCTCCATTTCATTGTTGAAAGTGGTGGCCAAAAGAACCTAATCTCATAATAGTTCATCAATAGGTTGATCCCAACAATTATTTTGCATCCTTAGCCATACACCACCGTTTGGCTTATCCAGGGATGAGATATACACCTCAGCCAGTAATTCCTCCTGCACTATGACATCAAACCCTTCAAAGACAAGGTATTTTTTTATGTTGTCCCCTTGAATTTTTTGATGTTATATTAGGACAACCATATATGTGGAAGTGTCATTTTGTTTATTAATATAGACCTCATAGTTTCATTATTATTGTGGGAGGTCAACTCTCCATGATACCAGAGGAATTCTGAACTACTGTGGTCTCTTTTATTTCCATAAAGCAATGTCGAAACTTGTTCTCTCAGACTAGGATATTTATCCTCTTTATGGCTCCGTCAGAAGGTGAATGGAAGGTAATTTAAATGAATAAAACCTTTGCATGATGTCTCTTTACATAGTAGCAATAGGTAGAAAAGATCGTAGAAGAGAAAAAAGACATATTTGCCTCTCTTACTAGGATTCCTTTGCACTTTCAGGTAAATTACTCAATTTATTTGAAACCTTGTGCTACTCTTCCTAATGGTCTTATTTACAAGTGTTCTATTATGGACAATGAAGAAATCAAATCCCAGATCCAAGAACTAATTCTGAAGTGCCACATCAAGCCAAGCTCCTCACCTTGCGGGAGCCCAATTATTTTGGTACAGAAGAAGGATGGGACATGGTGACTTTGTATTGATTATAGATCCCTGAACAAGAATCATAGTAAAAAACCAATACCCTATCCCCCAAATTGATGATCTTCTCGATCAACTCAAGGGAGAAATTTTTTCAATAACATTGATCTAAATTCATTCTACCATTAGGTGCAAATTGATCAAACTGATGTATGGAAGAAAACCTTCAAGTATAATGTATTGATAATTAGATGATAGAGAAATAAAATAAATTTGAAAGAAAACACAGAAGAGTGTAATACAAACAGAGACACATATATACGTGATTCACCAAATATGGGATAAGTGCACAGAGAAATTGCCAGTCCTTCCTTTATTATTATCTAGAAAATGAAGGGACACAACATCCAACACACTCGATGTAACTTCCTCTTCTTTGTCTCATAGAATCCTCTCTCAGAATAAAATATTCACTTTCATACACAATTGCAATACAATTCCCTCATACAAAAAAATGAATTGCTTCTTTGGTGAAAACCGTCATATAAATTCTACCATCAGATCTGCGCCATTATAATGAATGGTACAAATTCGTGGGAAAGACCCTAAACCCCCCAAAAAATATGTTTAGGATTTCCTTCATATGAATCAGGAAGATAAGCAGGCTCCCCAATGAGTAATATTCCACTTGGATACTAATTACAACAATCCCACAATTATTGTATCTATTGGACTATACTTGAACTTTGGACCTGGCAAGTTTATCGTCTTTTAATGGAATGCTTGAAGGCCAACTGAAATTGAGAAAAAAACTTATTTTCTCCATCGTTACTACATTTTTTAACATATTTGCAGGATTCTTGCTAGTGTGTATCTTTTCCATCTTCAACTGTCCATCCTGTAAAATTGACCATATGAAACGGTACATGAGTTTCATATGTTTAGTCTTAGAATGAAGGGATGAATTCTTTGCAACATGAATGGCACTCTAACTAGCACTATATAACCTACTATTCTCCTACTTCTTACCCAATTTCTCCATAAAACTATGTAACCAAATCATTTGTTTACTAGCCTTTGTAGCAACAACATACTCTACTTCTATTGTTGAAAGTGAAACAACCTTTTTCATTTTAGAAAGCTAGCTTATTGTTGTCCCACTTACAGTAAAAACATATTGTATGGTTCTCTTCCTTCTATCTTTATCACCTACCATATATGAATCAACATATCCCTATAGAACAGTGTTTGAACCTCCAAAACATATTTTTTGTGCAGTAGTACCCCTCAAATACCTCAAAATCCACTTTACTATCAGCCAATGCTCTTTAATTGGATTGTTCATATACCTTCTCAAAACTCCCACTGCATGTGCAATATATGTCCTTGTGCACACCATTACATGAATCAGGCTATTTGGATATGTGTTATGTCTCTTCCTATGTCTTGGGACACATTTCCTTGGATTGAAATGGATGGCCAAAGGTGTACCAACTGGTTTTTCATCCTACATTCCAAATCTTTCCAACACCTTCTCTATGTACTCACCCCGAGACAATGTTAATTTGTGATTTTTCCTATCTCTTGTTATTCTCATGCCAAGGATTTGTTTTGCAGCACCCAAATCCTTCATTCTGAATAAATTAGCAAATTTTATTTTGAGTACATTTATTTCCTTCATGTTAGGCCCTACAACAAGCATGTCATCTACATACAATAACAAGATAATATAGTTGTCATCATCTTGTATCTTAAAATAAACATAGTGGTTATACTAGAACCTAACATAAACTTGTTATGTCATAAACCTGTCAAATTTCAAGTACCACTGTCTTGGAACTTGATTTATTCCATATAAGCTCTTCTTCAATCTGCATATTAATTTATCCTTCCCTTTGACCTCATACCCCTCTAGTTTCTACATATAAATCTATTCCTCCAAATCCCCATGGAGAAAAGTAGTCGTTACATATAATTGTTCAAGATGAAAATCTTCTAATACCACTAGACTTAAAATAGTTCTTATTGAATTCATTTTAACAATAGGAGAAAATATTTCATCAAAATCTATACCTTTTTTCTGTGCAAATTTCTTTACAGCAAGTCTGGCCTTGTACCTATTTTTTCCTCCATCTTCTTCCTTTAACCTGTAAACCCATTTACTCTGTAATGTTCTTTTTCCTGGAGGAAAATGAACTAAATCCAAAGTCTGGTTTTGTACCAAAGAGTCCATCTCGTCTTTCATGCCTTACTCCCACTTCTTTTTGGTTTCTACATGCATTACTTCTTCATATCCTTTTGCTTCACTACAATCAGTCAACAATGTATAATACAATGAAGGAGAGTATTGATCAAGGGGTCTACTTAAACTGGTAGATATTCTAATAATTATATGTGTTTGAGGTACTTGTTGTTTTTCTTGATCATTTTGATTTTCTAATACCTTTGGAATTTTGTTTTTAGTGATCTCATTAGGTACTGTGTATTCTATGTTTTCTTTTTCTTGTTTCTTTCCCTGCAATAGATCCTTATACATGACCTTCTCATTGAATATCACATCTCTACTCCTAATTATTTTGTGGTTTTCATAATAATATAAGTGATAACATGAATCATTAAATCCATATCCAATAAAAATACACTTCTTGGATTTTTCTTCAAGATTTGTTCTATTTTGTTTATCAATGTGGAAAAATGCTTCACAATTGAAAACCATTAGAAATGAGTAGTTTACATTTTTACATGACCATGCCTCCTCTGGAATTCCACCATCCAAGGAACTTGAAGGCTCTCTCTTTAATAATCCATAACATCTGCCCAAAATTGTAATGGAAATCCTACATGCAATCTCATACACCTTGCACGAGTCTTCATGATTATCTTGTTCATCCTTTCTAACAAACCATTCTCTTGTGATATTCTTGGAATTGTTTTCTCTCTACGAATCCCATGGTATGAAAAATAACCATCAAAATCATTACTGCAATATTCAACCCCATTATCGGATTTGAGAAACTTCAACTTATTTCCTGTATCATTCTCAACCAAAGCTTTCCATTTCTTAAAAGTATAAAAACATTATATGTGTTTTGAATGGAATAAACCCAAGTTTTTCTAGTTGCATCATCAATAAAAGTAACATGATAACAAGATCCACCAAGATATGATACCTGAGTTGGTCCCCATACATATATATGCACAAGATCTATTTTTTCACTCCTTTTCTTCTTTCCCAACTCTGAGAAATATGACTCTATTATGTTTTCCATAAACACGGTGATCACAAAAATCCAAATCAACCTTCTTTGAAACCTAGCAACAAATTTCTTGACTCGCGAATCTGCATCCCCTTCTCAGTCATGTGCCCAATTATATGATTCCACAATACTATATTCTCTCTTGTAGAAGCTAAATCAATAGAAAAATCACCATTACCCTTACATAAATACAATGTACCTACCTTCTCTCCTATTTTTATTACCAGTGATCCTTTAATGACCTTCCATTATTTTTATGTAAATATAGTTATGCACCATTCACTTCACAACTTCCCTATTGAGATTAGATTTTTTATTAGATATGGGAACATGCTTTACCTCTTTCAACAACCATTGGTTTCCATTATGTAATTGTATTTGTACCTTTCCCTTTCCAAAAAATTTACATGGTTTATCATCACCCAAATGAACCTATCCAAAACCACCTTCAACATAGTTTTGAAAATATTTACTATGGGGTGTGGCATGAAACAAATCCCTTGATTCTACCATCCAGGCATGAATAATATTATATAATTATAGGATTAAAATATCTTGCAACACACCACCTATTACATTTTCTTCATGTTTATTCTCCTAGTGTCCATCTATTGCTTTACTTTTTGAGACCAACAGTCTCTCATCAGATGTCCTTTCTTCCCACAATCCCAACACTCAACCTTTTCTATGGATTAGGATATCCCCTTCCTTGACTTCCCATGATTCACTAGATTCCTTCCTCTCTCTCTTGGTCTTACCATGTTCTCCACAGTCAAATCATTTCCTAATGTATCACTTGTTCCTTTTCATCGCATTTCCTCACTCAGTATAACACCAACAACAACATCAAACTTTGAATTATTTGAACCAAAGAAAAAATTACTTACAACCATGACCAAGTCATTCCATATTTTTGAAAATGATCAAAAAATAAAAATATCCCTAACCTCATCTTCAAAGTTTACTCCTACATAACTTAACTAACTGGTAATCATGTTAAAATCTTTAAATGATCAACAATAGATCCTCCTTTTGACATATTAATATTAAATAAACACTTCATAAGAAATACCTTGTTGGATGTCGAGGTTTTTTCATACAATTTTTCCAATGTCTTCATCAAAGCCTTTGTTTTTGTTTCTTTCGAAATATTGAAAGCCACCAATGCAGCCAGGCATAACAGTATTTTTCCCAGTGATTTTCTATCAAGAACCTCCCATTCTTTGTCTTTCATGGTCGTCGAATTCTTTGCTACTCATCCCAATGGTAGGAATATATCCTTTTGATATATGTAGTCCTCCATTTGCATCTTCGATAGCTAGTAGTTTTGGTCATTAAATTTATTGACCCTAAATTTTCCTTCTTCTGCCATTTCTCCCACTCGAACCAGGAACCCTCTGTTCCTATGAGTTTTACTATCAAACTAAAACTTTGTATTTGATACCATGTGTTGAGAATTAGATCACAGAGAAATAAAATAATGTGGAAATAAAGCACATAAGATCATAATACAAATAGAGACACATATATACGTGGTTCACCCAATATGGGCTATGTCCACGAAGAGATTTCTAATCCTTCCTTTATTATTATCCAACAAATGAAGGGGTACAACCTCCAACACTCCCATTGTAACTTGCTCTTCTTTATCTCACAGTATCCTCTCTCATAATGCAATATTCACTTTCATATATAATCGCAATACAATGACCTCATAAAAAAAAAAGGATTTCCTTCTTGGGAAAAAACCCTAACATAACTTCTACCATCACATCTATGACCTTATAATGAATGGTCTAGATTGAATATGAAATTACAATATTTTACAAGACAATTTTCCAAAACATTTCTTCAAAGGATCTTCCAACTATCTAGGGAGTATGTCCCCCATGAACCTTTGGAAAAACATGGGTAGTATTACCTACATATGAATTAGGAAGATAATTAGGCTCCACAATCAACATAAAGAAGGTCTCTTCGAGTGGTTGATCATGATTGTTTACTTGAATAATGCCCGAGCAACATTTATAAAGATGATGGATGATATATTGTGGCCATTCACAAACTCTTTTTTGGTCGTATATCTGGATGACATCCTCATCTTTAGAAAAATTTGGGATGAAAATTTGAAGCACTTTCAATAGGTCTTGGGAATCCTACAACAATACAAGTTATATGTGAATTTGGAGAAATGTTCCTTCGATGTGCACAGAATCCAATATTTGGGATACATCATGGATGAGTAGGGTGTGCATGTGGATTTGGCCAAGATCCAAGTTATATGCGATTGGTCATGCCTACAGATACTAACCGAGCTCTGTATCTTGTTGGTCCTCACTAACTTTTACTATATGTTTGTGTTGGGGTTCTCTCATATCGCTTGGAACCTAAGATAGGTGACCAAGGGTAGAGTGAATCCAAGTTTGTTTGGGCCACATCCCAACGTAAACAAAATTGAGTATTTTAATTTCCACCTCTTCTCAACACTAGTCCTTATTCTGCTAGACTTGCAACAACCATTTGACATTAAGAAAGATACCTCAGATTATGTTATTGGTGTAGTCCTCACTCAACATGGACATCTGATGACCTATCATAGTGAAAAATTATATGATGTTGTTTGTAGATACCCCACCTTTTACAAAGATATGTACTCCATTGTGCAGGCATGTCAACAGTGGAAGAATTACATTCTATGGAAAGAAACGATCATCCACATTGATCACAGGCCTCTGCAATTCATGTAGATACAGGGAAAGTTACGTAATGACTTCCATTAGAATTGGTCCAGGTACCTACAGAAATTCCAATTGATCATCAATTACAATAAGGGAAACACCAACCGTGTTGCATGCTACCTCATTCAACCCCCAGTTGCGGTTCTAACCACAGTTCTTAACTCATGTGGGCATGAGATGTCCAAGTGGTCACAATTATACAATAGGGACTCTGACTTTGTTGATCCCTACTACCATTGATTCCTAAGTGGGGAGGAATGATCTAGGTGAATTTGGGTGGCCACCAACCTGTTCCACTAATTCATAATGGTTCCACATATTGGCATTTGTTCTACATTTTTTTGGATCCCAAACTTCTAGGGCCATTTTGAGGCCCTAAATGACATTTTTTTTACTTAATGGTGCCTAGCATGTAGCCAACTGTAGATGATAGGTTAGAAGGAATGTTTACTCCACATATAGACATTTTTGACGAGGTACTGAATTCTCCAAATAGAGGTTGTATGAAAATGTTGCACCCCCAGGAGGTTGATGTATCAACTAACCATATTGGGCTCCACAAAATGTTTGGCATTTCATATTTTGGGGTTAGGGTTTTGGATTTTTAGGGTTTTCTCATTGATTCTTTATGTTAAAAGGCATTTTTTGGCCTCTTTGTAATCAACTTATTGTGAATGAGTGTAGTGATCACATCTCTATCTTTGTAGATAAGATAACACCATTCTATCTAGCTTGTATGCTTTGCATTTTACAGTATTGTGTATTCCAGGCAGTCATTAATAGAACCTTATTTTAAATATATTACTATGTTTATTGCAATATATATGTGTGTTTCCTTGTTATATATTTTCCTTCTTATCATTATCAATACAATCTTGATCACCCTCTTTCTCTCTTCCCCTCATCGTACCTCCCTCTCTCTCTCCATATCACTCTCGACCTCTCTTCTTCTCTTGTTGGATCCCTCCCTCCCTCCCCTTCTTTCCCTCTTCCCTCTCTCATTATCTCTATCCTACCTATACCCCTCTCTCTCCCTCCCTTCCTCTCACTCTCATTGTGAAATAAATTATGGTATGAGTATGAATACGAAATAAAGGACCCGGTTGAGGAGATGTGCATCATACTCTGGATGTAGACTATATGAGAATAAATAAATGTAAGACAAATCATTTGCCACCTATAACCCATGATAGTTCCTTGTACTACACATTGAATCTCCAAATAATTTTCCCACTCATGGCATTATCCTTGATTGGATGTTTTGGTTTGTTTTCATTCATGGAGATTGATATCAAGTGGTAAAGTCATTAAAATGGAAAGGTGGTAAAGGTGATTATCCCACTCTCTCTTTCCATCCATATATTTCTCTCCCTCCTCCTTCTCTCTCTGCCCCTCCCTCCCACTATCTCTCCCCCCACCTCCCTCTACCCCTTTCTCCCTGCCTCCCTCTATAATCCCCCCCCCTCTCTCTATTAAGAACCAAATATCAATATAGCATAGAAAAACCTCATAATAAGTACTCAACGCCTTGAAAAAGAGATAATTTCAAATAATAAGCCTCTTCGAGGGGGAAACCTCCTTTTACCCCACATAAATGTTCAAGTACAAGNTATCAATATAGCATAGAAAAACCTCATAATAAGTACTCAACGCCTTGAAAAAGAGATAATTTCAAATAATAAGCCTCTTCGAGGGGGAAACCTCCTTTTACCCCACATAAATGTTCAAGTACAAGATGATTCCAAATGAAAATCTCTCCTTGGTATATATAGGAGACTAGGAGGTATAATTACAACTAATGGAATAAATATGACATAAATGAAACAACATTACTAATGTAAAATGCCCCAATTAAGGGATAATGAGCCAATATTAGGGACAGGGATGATTTTAAGGATGGAAATTTATTTCAAAATGTAGAAACCTTAGCAAATATTATGTATCCTTCATATGCCAAATATAAATGTTTGGCGATATTTTTGTAAAAATATTCAAATTTCTAAGGATTTTATATAGTTTTTAAAAAAAAATGGTGATTTTTAAGGTAAAATAATTTTATCCTATAGAATTTGGGAGAATCATTTTTAAAATATCGAATCTCGCTTTTGGAGAAACCATGGAAAATTAGCCCATGAGCGAAATTTATCCCCTAAAATCATCCATGATTAGGGCTTAACATGCCCCTCCCCTTGAGACAAGTGTTGTTTGTAACGCTTAAGTGAATATGGATGCTTCTGTATAAAATACTTATCTTCCCAAGTGGAATCTTCAGCTAATAGTTTCCTCCATTTAATGAGATACTTTGAAATGGATATATTCCTTAATTGGCGAATTCTTGTGTCAGTGATGGCTTCAAGCTCCAATACAATTTTTCCTTCCTCATCAAGTTTTGGAAATATAGTTTCAACTGGGATCTTGTCACCTATAACCTTCTTTAAGCATGAAACATGGAAAACTGGGTGTACTCATGAAGATGCAGGCAAATCCAATTTGTATGCCATAGTACCAATCTTTTGCA
>SNQJ01S0021216.1:105628-122935 GCA_010110895.2 Picea sitchensis | reverse complement strand
GGTATTTTAGAAGAAGGAGCATTGTTCTCTCTATAGATGTTAGGATTGGTCCTTCTAGTATCCATAGCCATATTTTTACTTTCAACATTTCTTGCCACCTTAAATGCATTTTCCAATGATTTGGGTTCCCAAAGGTGAACTCATGTTGAATGTTATCCTTTAAAGTTCCTATGAATACATCAATCAAGTGCTCATATGGAATATTTTTTACCTTTATATTCAATCTTTGGAAGTTCTCAAAGTGCTTGGTAACTGAACCCTTTTGCTTGAGATTTATCAATTGGATAAAGAAGGTATTGTTCCTTGTATCCTCATAGTGTTCTATCATTTCTTCTGTGAAAATTGTCCAAGTGACGAGTGATTTGCGAGAACATAGCCATCGATACCATACAAATTGATTGGGTTCTAAATATAAAGAAGCAATTCATACATTTTTTGTATGTGGCACATTATGTAGATCAAAGAATTGCTCCATCTAAAGTATCCATGTGATTGGGTCATTTCCATCAAACTTCCTCATATCGATCTTAGGAACGTGGTTGGTATTCAACTCAAAGTTGGAGTTTCTCCATTCTTGATTCGCCTTCCTTGTGTCCTCATCATGAATTTCATGGGATTCATTTTCACTTTTAGGTGTCTTCTCTGTTACGAAATTTTTCAATATTTCCATGATCTCCTCTTTTAAACCATCCATCTTTGCCTCCAACTTAGCTTCCATCTCTTGTAGTTCATCTTTTGTTACTATATTCTTTTGTAAATCATTTATGTCCCTACCCATTTCTTCACCTTCATAAAGAGTCCAAGTAGGATTGTGTGGAGGCTTATTTGGTGTAGAAGTTCCCTTTATGGGTGGCATGTTGGCCAAGTATCACTTGTGAACCTTGATTTTGAGGTGGTCCTGCAAGACAATCTTTCTTATGTTGTATCTCCCAAGTTTTGGCCCTTCTGGGTATGAAACTTTCTTTTATGTAGTTCTCTAATATTTCTTCTCTGCAATTCCATAGGTCTGATCAAAATTGGATGTTCCGAGTGGAATTTACGGTAAATTCCCCACAACTTGCTGATTTTTGGCCTTTCCAGAAGATATCACCTATATAGCGTGCCCTGCACAAAATTATTGATATAAAATTCTGAAACTCATACCAGAAATAATATAGACTGTCCACTATCCAATGAAACTAGTCTCACTCAATTTTGATACTCTAGGAAGGAGTTATGATTGTTTTACTTGGAACACCTTCTTGAGACTAGTCAATAGGACTAGTCAGATACCCTATCTTCCACATGGTGTATATACAAATGTAAGATGACCCAAAATATGAACGGTTTACCACAGATACCTTAATAATCTATGTGAATAGCCTCTAGAGTTCAGGGTTTGAAACATTACAGAAAAGTTTGTATGGCGAAAATTCCGCAATGACTCAGTTCAGGATGATTCCAAAACCCTATCTTGCACAGGTTGTATCTATGAAAGTATAAGGCCTAAGGAGCTAAAATTTTAACCCAACTTACCTTGATCCTTCTACTAAATATCCTCCAAGCCGTTCCTTTTGAAATGTTGTAGAAAAACATTTATAGTGAAAATTCCAAGGTGTCTCAGATGTAGCAGTGAAACCCCAAGACCTTGAGCTCTGATACCATATGTTAACAACCAAATATCAATATAGCATAGAAAAAACTTAGAATAAGTACTCAATGCCTTGAAAAAGAGAAAATTTCAGATAATAAGCCTCTTCAAGGGGGGAACCTCCTTTTACCCCACATAAATGTTCAAGTACAAGATGATTCCAAATGAAAAATGTCTCCTTGGTATATATAGGAGACTAGGAGGTATAATTACAACTAATGGAATAAATCCAACATAAATAAAATAACATCACTAATGTAATGTGCCCCAATTAAGGCAACTAATGGAATAAATCCAACATAAATAAAATAACATCACTAATGTAATGTGCCCCAATTAAGGGGTAATGAGCCAATAATATTAGGGCTTAACTCTCTCTCTCTCTCTCTGCTCGACATCCCTCTTCCATCTCACTCTCAAACCCTCTTATACTCTTGTTGGATCCTCCTCACTACCCTTCTCTCTCTCTCTCTCTCTCTCTCTCTCTCTCTCTCTCTCCCCTCTCTCTTCCCCAAGTAAAACCACCCCTATACATTATTGGGATGGTGGGGTGCTATTGCATATGGAAACTATCCTATGGCTAGGGATGGAAATTAACAAAACATAAATTTGAAGAACAAAGTAAATATTTCCCTAGATTATCCTACAACAATTCCAAAATAACTACTTGTTAGTTATGATGGACATGCCTAGCATAGATAACTAGTTGGAGAAAAACCTCATAGGTTTTCCTCTCTCCAATATTCCTTTCTCTTATCCAAACTTGCAAATTTGCACATAACAAATAAGAATTTTCCTCAAACAATTGGCAAAAACAAAAATAAATGTGAAATAACTATTCTATCTAAATATTGTTAGGTGAATTTGAACCACTACTAAATAATGAAAAAGAGATCAAAATGAGATAAATAACTAAGAATTTAAGGGAGGAAAATAAGATATATCTTCATTCTATTGAAAACAATAGTGATATATGAAATGTATACCCAACCTCGTTGTTGGCATTGTCTGTAACCACTATCTGGATTCCTCCATCCCTGAGCCACGTTGAACTAGTGAAACTCCTTTGGTATTCTATGCATAAGAATGAGGAATATCGAGGGATATTAGGCCTCACAGACAAGAATGGGAGATGGGAACTTCAGGAAACACGAATTTCCAGGGAGATGATCGTCATTAAAATTGCAGGGATATGATGGCTCTGACTGCTTAGTCTAGAATAAAACTCCAACATTCTTGTAAGATTCTCCTTCGATTAGTCCTCTTTTATACCATTTCAAGATGGTTAAGACCAATTTCCATTGGTTTTATGGAGTTACAAAGTTTTGTTTTCCATAAACCCGACATGGAAGGGCATAATTTTCATGTTTTTTTATATTTTGTTAGTGATTTTTGAAGGTACTCTCTCCTTTGTTGAAGGGAAAGGGAGAGTACTCACTCCTTTAATGATCTAGAAGTGTGAATGGATTGCCAAGAATTATTTTTCAATAGATTTATAAGTGGGCCCAAGAAACCAAAGATGGATATGATAGGATTAAACGCCAAACAAAGAAATATAATCTATTGTGGTGGAAAAAGATGTTATAATAGGTACTTCAAAATTTCTCTTCTTCATCCAATTAAATTTATATATGATACCATATTATTATATGCCCTACTTTATAATGAATTAATATATGCAATATGACAAGCAAGCTCATACAATTATAACTAAATCCTTCAAAACTATAACTACAAATTATTTATTCAACATAACAACATTTAAACACACAAGATACACACCATTAACTCAACATAAATGCAATAAAATAGAACACTTATCTTTATAAAAATATTATACCAAATGGTTGCAGGCATCAAACATTCCTCCCAACCATAGGATCTGTTGCACTTGATCTCTTTGTAGTAGGCTAACCCTGATTCGGGGCTATGAGTCAACAAGGATGAACTAGATCTTATGGCTAGCCACGATCCTCACACATAACCCATTTCCCAACAATATCATAGTATTTTACTCCTATGTCAATTCCAACCACCTAAATCTCTTTCACCTTAATTTTGCACAACACAAGGAATGGGATCCCTTTTTCTACCACAGTCCCTTAGGCTATCCAAATTTCCTCTAGGGATCTAGCACATACTGCCTAGGAAATATCTAAGCTGGGGGCTCAATGAATTCTCAGTTGTAATGGATCTTTCGATAATAGAAGCTACTTATGCACATGGGAAATTTCCCACATAATTCACATAATAGAAATATCCATCACCCTGTGACAGGCATAGTAGCCTAGGTCTCCAACATGGTTTCCTCTTTGAATGATGGAATAATTCTCCAAGATGATGGGAAATTCCCCTAAAACTAAAGGTTATATTTGCATACCCATAACTAACCACGTGGCTGATTAAGAATCCCATGTAACTACCTTGGAACTCTTCCCAACGTTGATATGGTTTTAGCATAAATCAAGGTAAAGGATTTTGGATTATAATAATAATAAAAAAATTATTTTGGATTCTTTAATCCCCCTTTCATTCCTCTCCTATGGAATCATATTGCCCCATGTTATTTTCCTTGACATATGCAACTAGTGATGTATTATTATTATTATTATCAATGTACAATATTTACATATTACAATCAATTGGCCCTCGACCACCTTGTTTGGATCTTCTTCTTTTATCATGTATACATTTAAATTACAATTCCAAGGATCAAAATGTTATAATGAGGGTTAAGAAAAGTGATTACGTGCAATTTTTTTGACACAGGAACTTGATCACAGAAATTTATCATGAATGGAAATATGTATGCGGTGGTAGAGGAGCATCCTCAATTGAAGAATATCATGAAAATAAATAATGAGATCAATTTACAATGCTCCTTCAATCCGTAGTACTTGAAATGAAACCTACATGATATAGTACTTTTTCCATAATTGTTCAAGACAAAATGTGATGTGGTTCTCATAGATCTATCCATTGAGTGGTATGTTCATAGAGCTCTTATCATTTTGGATCTTGAGGACTACTAGACATGGGAAGAAATTGGGAGCTTTCAAATCAAGGGCATTTCATATTCACATTCCTCTGTTTTTCTTTCGGCTGGCTATGCTGAAGGTCTTGAATAGGATCACCATTGTTTCAATAAGTGGATATTTTGAAGAGTTGAATATATTGGTTGGCTAAATAAGAACCCTGAAAACACATTTCATTATTTAGGGTGTTCATTCCAATTCTAAGTAATAGTACAATTGATCACAATTATAATTCTCAACCCCTTGGGAACAACTAGAGGTTTAATATCACTAAAGAAAAATGTTGTAGATATATCAAAAAAGGGGGGGAAATCGTGATCATACTAATACAAACATTGGTAGAGGTACTCATGCCACTCATAACTTTGCAAAAGTGACACCCACCATGTGGAATTGCAATCAATCATTTCCAACCAATCATTAGATATATGCCATATAAAAAAAATCAAATTATTTGAGTTGATCTCATAAATATAATATCATCTTCATCTTGGTACCATAGATTTAGTGTATCTTTGGATTACAATTCTCCCACAGGATCTATAATATATTCTTTTGAAAAGGAAGTTGTTGGTGTTGGGAATGAAGAAAAATAACTTCCATACCATGTTTACTTGTAAGGAGGGCTAAGAGTTGAGAGTTCACATCCACAAGAATCCAGTGGATGGCTGAAGAATTGTTTTTCAAAGAATATTGCATGATTTTGTTAAACTAGTGGGGAATGGGATTTTCAACTCCTTTAACATTGTTTTCACTTTCTCATTTCTCATCTGTAGTGTAGTAGGAATATTGCATGCTACATTTTCATGTTGATAAGATAATAAGTGATGTAGATTTTATTCAAGTTCGTATAATACTAAATAAATAACCTTGGATAGTTCTTTGTATCAATGCACCTCCATTTTGAAATATGAGATTATGTAAAGTTGAAGTTGAGTTAAAGTCCAAGTTGCAAAAATCATGGCTATCTAGGCCTAAAAAGAAATCGATCCAAAATTATTATGGAAATGAGACTGGCAGATTCCCTACAATGTTATCCAATTATTCTTGTGCACCAACATGTAGGCTTTGGTATATATATTTGATAATTATGACAAACTTATTAATATTAATAATTAACATTGTTATTGGGTTGTTGTGGTGTAATATTGTCCAAAGAGGGAAGCCACTTACATGAAATTGTTGAGAAGAAACAATTTGTTTTGAGATTTGCATTCCATGGAAGTCAGATTGAATATTAGTATTCCATTATGAGGAACATATTGAGATGATTAAGCAACATGAAATTAATTTCCATTGGGAGACGTATGGGGAATTCCATTTATTTGTGTAGTGTCTTCAATAGTTCTACGCACTATGCAATCTATAGTGATGGAACTGACAAGCCCAGTTTTTCTATGGTTGGCATCTATGAATTTAGTATTGTCCCAAATCAATGAAAAAAGGATAAGGTATATGAATGGTTCCCAAAGAGCATGAAGGAAGTGTGACCATATAATACTTATTCACCTCTTATACAAAATAGATTATTTCTATTATAAGATATCTTGGTGGTCATATTGCATTGTCCATTTGTGATGGTGATATGACCCTAAGGGGGGAATATATGTGGTTAAATGTATATGATATGATATCATAAGGGGGCATATATGGGATATTTAAATGTACATGTAATTTGGAAAGATATATGTAATAGGGTCAGCCAAATAATAAAGGAGCCACATGTTCAATGTGTGAATAGGTATATATAGAGATCATGTAGTTAATATTGAGGACATGTGAATTGTGAGGTATTAATGTATTTGGGTATTTTGAGGAGGTTCTACCATTGTTTAAGGAGTTATTGTGTAACTTCTATCTCTAATATATATTGGAGTGGTGCTCCATGCTCAAATTTCTATACATGGTGTGTACTTCTAGTTTATTGTGATATCTTAAGGATCTAGATAATAACATTTGGTATCAAAGCATTGATCCTAGGGTTTTTCTACTTCAGTTGAGTCATCTTGGAATTTTCACTATAATATTTTTCTACGAAATTTGGTATCAAAGCATTGATCCTAGGGGTTTTCTAATTCAATCGACTCATCTTGGAATTTTCACTACAACATTTTTCTACGAAATTTAGATTGTAAATTTTTCAAAATACTGAGAAGAAATAATAAAGTACTCTTGATTAAAAGTTCATGGTATGGATCATTTTACTTTCAGATATATAGCCTATGGAAGTTAGGGTTTTGTACTAGCACTAGAATCAGTCTCAAACGAGCTATTTTGGGAATTTTTCTATAGCTCTTGTTTCATGACGTTTCTAACTATGACACTTTTTCAGATACTTATAAGACATACAAAATTACACGTGGTAAAAGTTAAGGTTTTAGATCATTTTAATTTTGTAGATTACATCCTATGGAAGTTAGGTCTTTTAAGTAGCCCTAAAATTAGTCTCAAATGAGTCATTTTGGGAATTTCACTATAACTTTTGTTAGATGAAGTGTTAAACTATGAAATTTGTAGAAGTATGAGGAAACATATATAAGTAACAATGATAGAAATTTGGGGTTTTGAAATTCTATAATTACTTTAAAATAGCTATGGAAATTAAGGCTTTTGGATTAACCCTAAACTTGTCTCAAACAAGTGTTCTGGGTAAAATAGTCATATCTTCTTCAGTAAAGATCCAATTTCATTTAAACTAGTTGCATTGGATAGATAAAAATACATAGTGTTTTCGTTACAAATTTTAGAACCATATAAGCAATATTGGGTATGTGGCATGCCATAAATGTTATATATCTAGAAAGGTCCAACAATCAACAAGTTTTGGGAAAATTAACCTAAATTTCACATGACACATAAAATTTTGGTCATACATATGGCACTGAAGAGAAGAAACATCAAAGTACTATAGACCAAAATTTTGGACTTGGAAGAGCTAAAAGTTTAGAGATATAGTAGAACAAGGTCAGCTATAAATATAGTCTTCAAATAAGGGTTTTAAAAGGTACGATAATTTAAAATTATTAATCCTTTTGATTCAGATACTGATCGAGGTGATTCAAAATCCATTTGCAGAGAAAATAGAGGATATTATATTGGAAAAAGGATAATAAATATATTGAATCATTACTACTAATATATTAAAGTTTTGATTTGAGGGTTTTGGTTATATATCAATTAATAATTAATGGCAAGTCATATGTGTTGGAGATTGGGTGCAACATGACATGAAACACAGAACCCAAAATTGCAAATAATCAAATACGAACATTTCTTTTTTAAGATAAAGGGTGGTGTATAAAAATACCATTGCAACACTTAAGAAGAGCACAATGTGATCATAATATATTAGTGCATGTTGCACATATTGATCCACATGATATATTACACAATATCCATGATGATAATGGCCCAAGGGGTCTTCTATTTATAGTCTTGAGATCTAACCAAATTTCATAGAATACAAAAGATCTTGTCCACATATAACCATTGGTTATTAGAGTTGACTATGCCAAATATTCATTGTCGAGTCGAATCAACAAGGATGTTTGAATTGACCACCTATGCATGTTGGATTATTGAGAGGGGGGCTGAATTAGTAAGTTGTAATTATACCACTTATTAATCCTTTAAACCACAATGTATATTCTCTTAACTTATTCAACCATATTCATCTGTTCATCATAAATATAATATGGTATCATAAACATTAACATTCATCAATGCATAATAA
Source organism: Picea sitchensis (assembly GCA_010110895.2). NCBI lineage: Eukaryota > Viridiplantae > Streptophyta > Pinopsida > Pinales > Pinaceae > Picea > Picea sitchensis. The sequence goes on along the minus strand of SNQJ01S0021216.1, from coordinate 114,537 downwards.
ACAATAACAAAAATATCCATACAATGAACAGTACACCAATATTTACATGGAAACCTAATGCAGGAGAAAACCACATAATGCTTTTCTTATATGTCAAGAATTACATTCAAGGAATCACCAACATCCAATTCTCCAGCTCCAACTGGAAGGAGGCTCCAACCCCCTTCAGGATGGAACTTCCTTTAGGCTCCAACCTGAAGGAAGTTCCAACTCTCTGGGCTCTCTGGCTACAACCAAAAGGTGGATACAACCACCTAGTTCTCAGGATTCAACCTGAAGGAATCTCCAAATCCCTGATTATTTGTAATGAACAACAAGAAGGATACAACCCCCTTTCCTTTCCCCGTCCTTCCTCCCTAAAATATAAATTTTAAATAACTAATGAAACCACTGCCACCAACTGTAACTGTGAAATATACCACTTTAAACCTGTACCAATCTATACCAAAAATATGTAACCAACCTGTACCAATCTGTGCCAACAATATGTAACCAACCTGTACCAATAACCTGTAGTTGACCTGTACCAACATATACCAACACCCTGTACCAATAATCTCCTTAATAGATCAGATATGATAACATAGATCTCATACCCAATATCACAAGAATATCACTCAAACCATGTGCACCTATGTTTCTCTATTCATGTGACATAGATGTGCATACAATCATAATCATGTGTAATAAACCATCACATGGACTAGATTGTTGGGTATGTGTTATATTCTTTGCACTAGTAGTAGTGTCTGCATTGCACCATGCGCGCAAGGGGGTTTGAGGGGTGCAACGTCCCTAAGATTTTTTTTTTCCTTGGCAAAGGTGTCACATGCTTTCCTTGTTTTTTGTGTTGCCTCAATTTTCGTGTCCATTGTTGGGTGGTTTTACGACGCATGGTTTTTTCTGATGGTTTTCTATTTCCGGTTAAGGAATTAAGGTTGTTGACTAATCTAGGTCATTGGGTTAGGATTTTGGATGTCATTGGATCCTATATGTATATTGTATTGTAAACAATGTAGCACCATGAATGAATATAGAATATGTTGGTTTTCCCAGTTTGGGATTCCAAGGGAAAAAACTCTGTGTAATGTTTGTATTTCCCATTGTATCTTTTCTATTCTTTTACTCAAAATTTGTTTGCAATAAATATTGTACAAGGTTAAAATATACATTTGGAATCATATCTTTGTTGCCTTCAGGGGGACTCCTTTATGGTCAAGGGTTTTTCTCAAGACTGTGATAAGCCTTGTTACAGTGAGAGATCTATGTTATTGATTTTTTAGGTGAAAAGAAATGGCAAGAAATTCGAAAATGGAGATTGAGAAGTGTAACGGGAAATGCTTTGAGCTATGGAAGCTCAAGATGGAAGACCTATTGGTGGAAAGAGATCAATTTATCGTGATATATCCAGGTATTGCACCTACAGGAACTTTAGCATATGATTGGAAAAACTTGGATCGGAAGGTTAAGAGCACAATGCGAATGTGTCTCTCAGATTCAGTATTATTGAATGCGTCAAAGGATGCTACAACCAAGGATTTATGGGATAAGTTGGGGAAGTTGTATCAATCTAAGTCCCTAGTGAATAAACTATTCCTGAGAAAGAAGATGTATAACCTGAGGATGAGAGATGGATACTAGGTGGCAGAGAATTTGAATGCCTTCAATATTGTGGTAAGTAAGTTAGTATCTGTTGAGATTAAAATTTCAGATGAATATAAATGTATCAGTTTATTGTGTTCTTTACCAGACTCGTGGGATAGTCTGGTTGTGTCCATATGTAGTAATAAAACTGCCTTGAAGTTTGATGAAGTGGTATCATCCTTGTTGTCGGAGGAGATGAGACGAAAGAATATGGAAGGACAAAGAACAGATGCATTATTTTCAAGAGGACATTCCCAGGAAACAAATAGATCTAAGTTCTCAAGTGGGATATCTAAGTCTAAGGGTAGATCTAAATCTCCTAGAAAGTTTGTAAAGGTATGTTGGAGATATGGAAAAGAAGGGCACTACAAGAAGTAGTGTATATCCAAAGTTGAGAAAAAGAAGGGATCTAAAGAATCTCGTTCTACAAAATAAAATACCTCCAAGGAATTAGGAGGGGATGTGTACTTGGATTCTTCAAGAACACATGAATATCATGAGGCATGGTTGGTTGAATCTGGTGCATCCTTTCATATGACTCCCCACAGGGAGTGGTTATGAGAATATGAAAGGTATGATGGAGGTAATTTTTTCTTAGGTGATGATTCGAAAACCAGAATCATAGGACGAGGAAAAGTCAAATTGAGTCTCATAGATGGAAGGATTAGAACACTACCCAATGTTCTTCACATCCCAGGTTTGGCTAGAAATTTGATTTTTGTAAGTAAAATGGACGATGCAGGGGTAAAAACAATATTTGAAAAGGAAACCTACAGGATGGTTCGAGGAACAATGGTGTTCCTGAAGGGAGTTTGGTTTGGAACTCTATATAAGAGGCAAGGAATAATTATTAGTGATGGGTGTAATAGTTCCATTGTACCTGATATTGGATTTGAAGAAGAAAGAAATCCTACAGTATCTGGAGAAAAGGTTATGATGTGGCATCAAAGACTGAGGAATATCGGAGAGAAAGGTCTTTGACTACTACATGGTAAAGGTATGGTTGAAGGTATGTCTAACTGCTCTTTGTATTTTGATTTCTGTGAACACTGTGTATATGGGAAGAACAATTGGGTAAGATTCCCCTCTAGTGCAATGAGGGAAGAAGGGATTTTACAGTTAGTTCACAGTGATGTTTTTGGACCTGTGTTAGTCCCATAATTGGGAGAATCTGTGTACTATGTCTCATTTATAGATGAATTCTCGAGGAATACTTGGATATATTTCCTCAAGAAGAATTCTGAAGTCTTTGACAGGTTTAAAGAGTTCAAGTCTCTTGTTGAGAATCAAACAAAGAAAATAATTAAGGTGTTGAGGACAGATAATGGCAGAGAGTTCTGCGAGAATTAATTTGAAGAATTCTGTAAGAAGTGTGGTATAGAAAGGCATAAGACTACTCCATATACACCTCAACATAATGGAGTTGTAGAAAGGATGAATAGGACGTTGATGGAAAAAGAGAGGTGCATTCTCAGTGGTGTCGGGTTAGGGAAATAATTTTGGGTAGAGGTAGTGGGTACTGCATGTTACCTGGTCAACAAATCAGCCTCATCAGCACTGGATGACAAGAATCCACAAGAGGTATGGACTAGAAATAAACCTTCTCTTAGACATCTCAAGGTATTTAGTTGTGAAGCATATGTTCATGTTCCAAAGGAAAACATGAGTAAGCTAGATAAGAAGGATGAAAAGCGAATATTTGTTGGATATAAAGATGGTATCAAAGGTTATAAGCTTTGGAACCCAAGAAATAAGATGGTAGTGTATAGCCAAGATATGGTATTTAGAGAGATGAATGATGTTGTTAAACAGGAAGTCTTACCAAGTAAGTAAGAACCAAATAAAATAGCAAATAAAATAGAGTTTGATTTAAAGGATGATGAATCAGACTCTACAAAAGAACAAGAATAAGAAGAAGAAGATCCTCATACTCCAGTGTTGAGGAGATCAGTTTGAGAAAGAAGGCTACCGAAAAGGTATACTCCATCTGATTTCCATTCAAATTTTTATTTGTCTATTACTAATGACAATCCTAGAACTGTCAGGGAGGCAGTGGATTCAGAGGATGGAAATCTCTAGAAAAAGGCCATGGACGAAGAAATGATAGCCATGGATAAGAATGAGGCTTTGGATCTAGTGGAGTTTTTTACTGGAATAAATCCCATTGGAATCAAATGGGTATTTAAAAATAATCTAAATGAAGAAGGAAAAGTGGAGAAATTCAAATCTTAGTTAGTAGCAAAGGGTTATTCCCAGGTTGAGGGAATTGATTTTGGTGAGATTTTTTCTCTCGTTGCCGAGTTAACCTCTATAATATTTTGTTATCTGTTGCTGCTGCATTTGATTTTGAAGTAGAACAAATGGATGTGAAGACAACATTCCTACATGGGGATATGGAAAAATAAATCTATATGAAGAAGCCAGAAGGATTTGTTGTAAAGGGAAAGAAGGAGGTGGTATGCAAGATGAAAAAGTCCCTGTATGGTTTAAAACAATCACCAAGGATGTGGTATCTAAACATTGATACTTATATGATGGGACTTGGTTTCACAAGAAACAAAGAGAATCATTGTGTGTATTTTAAATTAATTTGTGATCATTTGATTTATTTGGTCTTGCATGTGGATGACATGTTGTTGATTGGAAACAACAAGGAGATTATCCAGGATGTGAAAACTCAGTTGTCCTCTAAATTTGACATGAAGGATATCGGTGCTTCAAATTTCATTTTGGACATGGAAATTAAAAGAGATTGGAAAAATAGGAAACTCTGTTTAAATCAGAGAAAATATGTCGAGAGAATATTGTAGAGGTTTAACACGCAGGAATGTAAATAGGTCAAGGCTCCTATTCCTATTGGTGTAAAGTTATATGCGGATCAGTGTCTCAAGAAACAGGAAGAGGAGGAGGACATGTCTTGTGTTCCATATGCGAGTGCAGTTGGCAGTTTGATGTATGCAATGGTATGTACTAGACCGAACATTGCACATGCAGTGGGAGTTTTGAGCAGGTATATGTCAAAACTAGGGAAGGAGCATTGGACAATAGTAAAAATGGTTTTCGGGTATTTTCGTGGCACTGCTAGCTATGGATTGTGCTACCAAGGAAGATTGGTATTTGGACAAAGTGGTGGATATACATGGCTTTGTGGATGCAGACTGGGATGGATATTTGGATTGTAGGAGATCTACAAGGGGGTATGTGTTTAACATGTTTGGCTGAGCAATAAATTGGATGAGAAAAAGATAGGCTATAGTCGCACTTTCAACTACAAAAGTTGAATACATTGTAGCCACTCATTCAAGTAAGTAAGAAGTATGGTTAAAAATATTGGGTTCAAGTATTGGGTTGGTACAACAAGCTGTAAGGATAGATTGTGACAGTCAGAGTGCAATGTTTTTGCTAAAGAACTCAACTTATCATTCAAATACAAAGAATATTGATATTCATTATCACTTTGTGAGAGACATGGTTGAAGAAAAGAAAGTATTGTTGATGAAGGTGGACACTTTGAAGAACGTTGCAAATTCATTAACAAAATCTATGAGCACTGAGAAGTTCTCTTGGTGTAGAGGATCCATGAGCATTGTTGCCCTGGATTGTTGGTTATGTAACCTTGTAACCCCTTGTATGTAGAGAAAACAACAAGTGGGAGAATTTTGGGTATGTGTTATATTCTCTGCACGAGTAGTAGTGTCACATTTTTCCTCGGAAAACATGTCACATTTTTCCTCGGAAAACATGTCACATTTTTTCCTCATTTTTCGTGTTGCCTCAATTTTCGTGTCCATTGTTGGGTGGTTTTTCCGCACATGGTTTTTTCCAATGGTTTTCTATTTCCGGTTAAGGAATTAGGGTTGTTGACTAATGTAGCACCATGAATGAATATAGAATATGTTGGTTTTCCTGGTTTGTATTTCTAGGGGAAAAATCTCTATGTAATGTTTTTATTTTCCATTTAATCTTTTATGTTATTTTACTGAAAATATGTTTGCAGTAAATATTGTACAAGGTTAAAATCTACATAGAAATCAAAACCTTACTGATATTCCAGCTCAAACTAGACCAACAACTTTAGCAACACATCACAACGAAAATACCTCAACCATATATCAAATAAATACAAGATATGCCTCAATACTCAAGGATTTGTGTTAAATACCTCCAACACATGTACCGGTTGTATACCTCAATAGATCTGATCTATGCCTCAATTACAAACATCAACAACATCTCAAGAGATATGCTCTATCTCTCAAAACCATATATCATACAAAATGTTTCCTCTATATGTAATCTCTCACAACTAACCCTCAACCACATCAAAAGATATGCCAATATGAACTAGAAATACACCAACAATATACACCAATAGATATTACTCAACAACAAATGCTAAACCTCCAAGAGGGAATTCACGAAACTTCTCAAGACCAACCCTCAACCAATCACATAGATCCAACTCAAGACAAACACATTAACATACCTCCTAATTTTCGGTAGTTGTGGATCTATTACAAATTTGTTTGTGCAACTGTGATTTTGTTGTCACGATTTTGTTGCCGCGATTTTGCTGCTGTGGTTTTTCTTGCGTGATTCTACTACCGCGGTGTTATAGCAAGATTTGCCTCACCATTGCTATCTTGCACAGAGGTCCTTTTTCCATTTCCCTATGTAGACTTATCATCCCTTTTTTGATGAATCCAGAGATAAAACATACATATTTCCACATATACGCTCCCTAACTGCTTTGGAAGATGTGTATACGCTTGATGCTGCACTACAGCTCGCATATATCAGGATTTGTGCCAGAAAATAAAAAATGAGGTCGGGTTTACATGTCACGATAGAAGATCTCTGATCTTTGGCCTTAAATATACTGGAAATGTTCCAACGCAACCCTTCAGTTGCATTCTGGAGGCTATAAGAGCACAATTTCAAGCTATGAAAAAAGAGAGAGAAAGCATTCAACTTTGAGAGAAAAGTTACTCTGGAGAAATTACTTCATATTGAGTCTGCATCCCTTTGTCCCTCAAGTCTGAACACAGTGTTCAACCCCCAAGCTCTTCCCTTATTGTCAAGAGAATCTATCTATCTCTTTGCTATGAGCTTGCCTTTGTTGGAGGATTGAAGTGGTGGAGACCTAGTTGGAAGGAACTTGGTTTCTTGGTTTTGAAACGTGCCGATACAGAAGTCTGTAATATTGATACTTATATTGATCAATTATTAAAAGAAATACTCCTTTCCCATACAATCAAGATCTTGTGAATATATGGTTATTATCCATGGGCATGTTTGTAATGTTTATTAATGGATTGTGCTATCTGATGTTCTAACTCATTTTATATACTGTTACTATATACATGCATCGCTTGTTTGTAGAGAACTTGCAGGTGTAAAGCTTTGGGTCAAAGTGCTCAATGGTGGAACGACATCAAACGATTGGATCAAGGTAGGATTCTTCCTCGTATTGCACATTAGTATATATAGCACATGTTGGAATTGAGTTGATTTTTGTAGTCATACCTATTTGTTGTGGTTTACCCTTGGCCATAGAGAGTTTTTCCCTTGTAACAGAATTGGCGACTCCACTAGGGAATGATATTCCTTCTAAGGGTTGAAGTATTTTTCCTTCTTACGTTTCTCTTTTGCCTTTGTATTTCTTGTCGTATCACAGTTGGACAGAGTCTGTTCATTCTCAGTCTAAGTTTTCATCCTTTTTACCTTGCCTAGCCTTGTTTTAAAAGATATACACCCTTTTTTCCTTGACAAATGCGTGTATACACTTGTTGTCCCACTACAAGAGGTGTATATACGCCCTTTTCTCTTGAACAGGAGTGTATACCACTTCCCCCTTACTTATTTGATTGGTTTAGTGACTGCTAGGTAGGTTTTGAGGATCACTGAGCCTTCTTGGGTCTCTGTGGTACCTGTTGAGATTTTTTGGGATGATAGGAAACCTTTTTGGAGTTGAATTTTTGGGTGGCATCTTTCTCTTTGTTTTTTGTTTTTGATTTGTCCTTGGTAGTTGAGTTGTCTGCTTAGCTACTTGCTATTCTGCTCAAGTGATTTCTTCTATACACAGTAGAAGTTATATATCAAGTCGCTTATCAGTCCATGCAATTTTTTTTTTTTTTAAATACATTGAAAATACAAAAAAAATAGGCATTTTGCATTGGTTGGTATTTTTGTCTTTGAACCTTTACCATTAGCTTAGCACATTTAGTGAAAAATTGCATTTTACTTCTGAGTTGCAGAATTAAAATTGAAGATTGCACTATTTTATTTAGCATATCATTCACTGAAAAGTTAAAGTTAGGCTTTGCATTATATCTATTTTTACTCTTATGCAGAGTCATAACACCAGGAGTTTCATTTCCATACCTTTTTGAGTAATCACAGCCAAAAAAATTTATGCTTTAAACTAAAATTGATTAGTCACAATTTTATTTTTTAGGGTGCACAAACTAGCGTAGGATTTAGTGCCTTGGAATAGGATTTTGTGAGTAAACGTCTCCAAGGAAATTAAATCAACTTATGTGTCTAAGACAGGGAGTTGAGAAATCCATTGTATAATTGGTAATGTTAGGAGACTTCGCTCACACCGGACTTAATCATGAGGTCGCACGAAGTTAGTTGAAGGGATAACCCCTGGATACTCACCTAGTGTTAGAGATATTTCTGTGGATTTATTCATATTTGGGGGATCTTGCTAGTGCCTGTACCTCTATGAGAGGTGGTACATTCAAGGTTTCGAGCTTTGCTACCCTACCCATATGGTGATATGGACTTACGACTATTCTCTTGTGCATCGGTTATACAATGGTTTATTAGTTTCTTGACTTATGTTTCTCATAGGTTACTTGCAGGGGTTATTCTGCATGTATCCTGAGTCAGATAGGGGTAGGACAACACACAACCTTTATGGAGGATTACCTCTCCTCGGGGGTCTAACCGACTGGTTGTTAAGCCTATGAGGGCCCTTATAACTGATTTTTTTACCTCCAAACTTTAGCAGGGAGTCTCAGGTCCCTCTTGGACGAGGCATACCTTCTTTAGTGAGGGAGGCCACTCAACCACTTTAGCCCGTTTGCATGCATATTGGTCGTTTGAATTTTTTGTATTTTCTTTGATTACTAGTTGGCCCTAGGATATCTTTTTATTTGTTGAGAGTCATATTTTTTCGTGGAGTCAGACCAACTTCCTCTCAGGTCCCATCAGTTGTTACAATTACCACCGGTTTTAGAGCTATTGCCTTCTAAAAG